>APFE031634173.1:0-14791 GCA_000404065.3 Pinus taeda
ATATATATATGTGCTAAATCGATAGATCTGGTTGCTGAGAGTCTTAGATTATCATATATGGGAGCGGAGTTGGACTCACACTCCCTATATCTGATATATCTTCCATTCATGTACATATATCTGTAACTAATTTTCAGTTTTCTGACTTGGGTTTTCTGGGTTTTAGTTTTTTTGGTCATTGTATATATTGTTTGGGTGTTTCTTGTTATCTTGCATCTACATATATGAAGGAGAAAACTATGTAGAGTCCAAATCTAGGCCCTAGAGGGTGAGATATAGACTTCTAGGGTTCATCGGCATCATTTTGCAAGAATATTTTTCACAGACCAAGGTTAAAAAAAAAAAAATTTCTAATCTAGAAAATGTTTATGGGCTTCATTGATAAATCTAAAACAGAAATATAACATTTTAATCTGGAAATCTCTGGGTTACTTTTTGGATATCATCTTTTTTTAATTTCTAGGTTTTATTGGAAAATTTCGATTTTTTTAAATCCCACAGTCTTTTGTTGTTGCCTGCATTCTCTATAAATCTATCTATTTCCTCCTCTCTCATCTCCTACAACTCCATTGGGGCTCCCTTGTCATTGCTGCCCATCAAATCATAATCGCTCACACCTAGATGCATTCACTCTTTAACCCCGTGGCTTCACCTATCAGTAGCTCTCAGCCTCATCTAAATCTACGTCCATTCCAAAACCTCTACCTGCATAAATGATGGTCTAAATTTTGTGCTCTAAACCCTCACGCATCTCCCTCTCTACGATGCCTATCAAGTGTACATTCTTTTCCATCCATCCAGCAGCTCATCCCTCATCCACTGCCTCCTTACCTCTCTCGGCGCATAGCCTTCTACCCTCATACCCTCTCCCTAACTTGTGTGTTCCTTCCCACGTCTTTGTCTACTGCCTATCTACGTAGTTCCCTCCGTCCTCATGACTCCACCTGTCCTTCAACTTGCATACACAACCATCTGACAAGTTCATCCAGCTCTCCCTCCTCACTACATATACAAGCCGCACATCCTCGCTGCCATCGTGAGTCCCTCCATCCATCGCCATCAGAACTTGCCTGCATTCACAACAACAAAAAACTCTCAAAATTATGTATGCAGGTAGTCTATTCTTTTTAGTTCTTTTGGTTTGTATATTAGTTTAGGGTTTAGGTTTAGTTATACCATTTTTATTTTTATTTTCAATTTCATGTAAATAAAAATTAAGTTAAGTTCATTAAAAATTTAAAAAATTCGGTTTTGCTTTTCACTTTTATTTTGATTTCATTTATCATTTTTATTTTGATATAAAAGTTTCAAAATCCTAAAAATCCTTTTGATATTTGATTTTTCTTTTAATTTTTTTATTTAAAATTCAAAAAAAAATAAAAAAAATAAAATAAATCATAACATTAAAAAAAAAAAAAAAATCCTAAAAAATCTTTAAATCATTAAAACATTAAAAAATTCTAATTTTTTTTAATTTTGTGATTAAGGAGTTCAAATAAATTAAAGGAATTGCGCTTTAACATTAAAAAATTTTAACATGGCCTACAACCCATTAAAAATTTGATTTATTAACCCGCTAATTTGTTTTGCTTTTTTATATTTTGCCTAAGGAATAATTGAAGCGGTAATGTTGAAGTTCCTTAGTGTAATCTGGTGATTAAATGCACTTTCATGATTTTTCTATGGTCAAAGTGTGATTAGTGTTTTAAAATTTATCTTGGTTATAGGAGAAAGTTGATTAAATCTATATCTGGGCAATTAAGGAAAATCATTTTAAATCTTGAATCTCTTTCATGTTAAAATTCTGGGCATTTTACATCTAATTGTTCATGATTGTCTCTTTTCCACATCTATAAGTTTTCTCTGGATGACTTGTTATTACTTGGTGTATGGTTAATTTAATATATAAAACATTGGTATGTAATCATTTATATCTTGTAATTCTGTTTTATCTTAATCTATCTATCGTAATTGACCGAGAATTTCTTTAAATTCATCAAGTTGTTCATCATTAAAATCTCCTAGAGCCCGTGTTTCACAAGCTTTCTCATCCATTTACCTTAGGGACAACCCCCCTTGACTTGCCTAGGAGAGAGTCTAAACAAAGTGAGTAAGGATTTAAGAGTGACAACCCTTACTCTGAGCATTGTCGTAGTGCCTAGACACTTTGTGCGACGACAGGTACAATCATTGGGAAAAATAGACCTTGCTTTTCAAGATATTTTCAAGATATTTTCTTCAAAGGGAAAGGAAATTGAGATTACATGTATACAAGGGAAACCAAGTAAAATCATAAGTTGTGATAGCATGAAAAAATTGTTAAAACATGGATATGAAGGTGTAATTACACAATTGTGTTCATTGGATGTTGAAACATATATATCATTTTCTCCTAGAGATCTCCAAAAAGTTATCAACAATCAATCCAAAGTATTTGGAGAGATGCATAAGGGTCTTCCACCTACTTGAGATCATGACCATGTTATTCATTGGTAACCTAGAACTATGCCCCCTAGCTATGCCCCCCATACTATTCATTGGTAACTTTTAAAGTAGATATGAAAAAGGTTGTGTTTGAATGCATGGTATGCCAACAAAACAAAGGAGAGACAATCAAGACCTCATGCCTCCTATTGTAACATATTATTTTCAAAGGAAATGTTACAAAAATTTTTGAAATTTACCAATTTGTTTCCTAACTAGATTCCAAGCCAGTGCAAATTTTTAATAATTTTTCTAAAAAGTTTGAGCTTGGGGCAATAAACTTGGTTTTTATAAGAATTTTAATGCTCTTGGACCAATATAGATCATGCCCCAATGGTAGCTATTGTTAGAAGAGGGCCTTTTCCATTTTTGTTGTTGTTGTGGTATTCATATGATATGTTATTGCTCTCTTCACTTACTTTTCTGTTGAATACAAGACATATCGATGATTAATACTTAGAGGGTTCTAACACCTGTCCAAAATGTGTAGTGGTGGCATTTCCCTTTGTTTAGTAAATACCTAGCTCACTATTGAAAGTTAATCGATTCATCCTTGTTCACATATATTGTGGGGTCAAAAACAATAAAGGCTATTATAGAAAGTGCTCTAGCGAGAAGTAATGAAGTGGGCTCATTGAGTTATGAAATGAAGTATGTAGGGTTCGATATTTGAATGCCTCTTTATATATAGTGGGGATCTAACCACTGTGATATGTTCTTAATTTTCTACCAAATCACTAATTTTCAACTAGAGTAAAGAAAATTTATATTATATAATGTTAATTTTGAAGAGCATTTCTTGATCTTGGAAAAGAGTCATTCATATTTTTGGTAGTGTTACCAATGTTCCTCTAAAAATTGAGATCACTAGAGCTTTGGTGGGAGGAACCTATTCATGAGCTTTACTTTCTCATTGGAATTCCATGAGGATGAATATGGTGTCCAAAGGAATGAAAATTTCATTGCAGAAAAGAAATCCACACCTATGAACTAGATTGAAAAAACATGGAAGAATCAATGGTGTATGATGTTCTCATCGTTGAAGCAGTTATTGGAAAGATTTGAGAATAGATGTTCCAACTTTGTTAAAGTTGAATGTGCTCAAAAACTAAATTGGGTGTACAATAGTTGATGGCTTGGGGTCTTTAATATTCACACACTTAATATTGTCTTTATTATATTTATTACAGCTAGTTAGGATATTGCCTAAAACATTGAAAGTCTCATTAAGTTGTAATTATGGAGGCATAAAAGGTCGAAAGAAACATTCCTGAAGGTGAATATGTAGACCCTACTTTCACACTAGTGAGTAGCATTGCTTATGAAATTTATATCCAAAATGAGATGACAGTGAAGGATGGAAATAGGGATAAAGTGATTATCGCCCAAAAGCAAAATTTAGTTGATCATTGGTGCATGATCATGGATAAATATCTATAAGAAGGTATAAAATGTTTAACACAAAATTGTACTTTGATGAGAAATTAACAACCTGCAAGGCCAAACAAAATTTTAAACTGTATGTTGGCAAATTAATAATGGGAAAAGAACAGGAGAATAATGAAATTGAAGTAATGGTATCCAAGAAACTAAGTATGCTTGTCATTATTTTATGGTTATGAGTTTGGAAAATTTTCTGAAATTATGTAGACTAAGCACAAAGCTTGAATATATAAAATATTGGTTACATGGGTTTTCATTTGATGAGGAATTAGGAGGAAAATTCGTATGCCTTACATTTAATGTAGCAGGAAATTGAAGAGGCATTTTGAATGCATGAAATTCAACATGTGATGAAACTGATAAGTGATGTAATTTATTTGTAGCTACATATGACACTATAAACAAATACATACAAGAGTGAAGAAAATTATGGATTTGGCTTCCAATATAGTGTAGCATTTGCAGAACAATGAATCCAAGTGATGGAGGAGTTAAGAAACCCAAGAATTATGGAAATTCCTTGGGAAAATTGTTAAAGGAAGGACATTTGCAAAACATCAACATATAAGAAAAATGGGCTCAAGTAATACTTGGAAAAGAAAGGCCATTTCATCAAGGGAAATGGACCACAACTTAGTAACAAATGAAAAATAATGTTGTTTCAATGTTACTATGATCTGCATTTTTCTACTATAGCTATGGGTGATGCTTATATGCCTAGTACAAGACATTGAAGGCTTCACCTGGTGTATATAATGAGAAAGAATTTCAGACCTAGTATGTGAAATGGACTCAAAATGCATGAACAAGACATTACAATGAGATATTTCTACACCTAGCAGCTACAAGATTTAAGAATTTATCTTTTGATGAATATTTTATTTTAAATTCAAATCCATATTTGTATTCAAATATTATTCATTTGCATGGAGAGAAATGCAACCGAGGGTCTTTCTGCCCAAGTCTAGTTTATTTCAAAAGATATATACAATATTCTAAAGTAGTAATCGAGCATATCTTGGGTAAAGATCATCTCCATATTTCTATGCAAGCAATTGAATATTATTGGAAGAGGTTTTCAAGGAAAGTATCACTAAGAGAATCATTTCTAGGGTATAAAGACATCTAAATTTTCCTCCAAAGGATCAACTCCAAACTTTAAGATATTAATTCCGTCCTTTGAGGTTTTGAAGGACACGGGTGGAAAATGCATCTAATAGTTCAAATATAATTCCATATTTCAAGGAACATAATCACATTCTTAAGCATTTCTTTAACAGTCAAAAGAATCTAGAAAAAACAAGTGGAAGAGCATCTCTATTCCAAAGTCATTTGGCTCCATCTTCAAACATTCGAAATACATTGAAATGTGTTCCATAATTATTTTATCCATTCCATATTATCTTAATTGTTGGTTGATTATTTGGATTTTATTCTAGAAAGTTGTGATTTTATATAAATTATTTAATTTCAAAGGAAGAAGGGTTGGCATTTGATCCCAGAGAGACTGCATTTTCTGTAAAGCTCGATATTACAAAATTTTAATTCAAGGGTTCCTAGCTTTAGTTAATGACATAACTTGTGTACGTGTGAGTACTTTCCTATAATTACATATATTTTGTCTGCATATATTTGAGGTTGTATAGAACACTGAGCAAGGCCAGGTTGAGTGTCAACCTCCCTAGAAGCCCACCACAAATTTATGTTCTTTACTAAGTAGATCAAGGTGACAATGTGTCATGTTGATCCCTCTAAATCATTAGATTGTTGCTTCTATACCAATTCTTAAATGTATGGATGTTTTGTTGTAGAGATTCTTCTATATGCTTATGTTCTTATTAGGTAGTTGGATATTCAAGGATGATATTTTATTCTCTAATCTCTCCTTCATTCCTATATCATCCTCTTTGAATATATTTACACTTTCATAGTTGAATGTTGGAACTTTGATAAGGCCTATGCAAGAGAGGATTTTATTTTGTTTAGTAGGGATTTGTGACTCATCAACAACCACCTATACAACAACCACTAGGTTTGGACATTGTTCTTCATATGCCACTGTTCAGTGAAAATGAACAACATTAAATCCTTCTGATACTTGAGGGATCACCCTCTTGTTCGAGGGCCAACTTGAACCCAAAGTTGGTTAATTTGGTTTCTCGATGCAATTTCCAACCAATGGACTTCCTTCGATGAACAGATATAATAACTCCTTCAACCATTAGCCATACCATGCCAATGTTCGGAAGAAGTTTCAATGGATTTTATTAGTATTTTACCCAAATTTGAAGGAAAGTGTTTCGCTATGGTAGTGGTATATCGAATGAAAAGGTATGCCCATGTTTTCCCTTTTAAAGCAAGTACAATGGCAAAAGAATTTATGGAAACAATCCAAAAGCTACATAGAATACCAAAGCTTATTGTAAGTGACAAAGATCCAATTTTGACTATAAATTTTTGGAATAAATTAGTTTCTTGTTTGGGTACTCAATTGACTCATAACTAATCTTACCATTCTCAATATGATGGGAAAACTAAGATTTTGAATAAATATTTAAAAACATATCTACATTACCTTGCATATGTAAATAGATGCAATGGGTCAAATCACTGCCCTTAGCATAATGGTGGTGTAATACATCATTCCATACTTCATAAAAAATATCAACATTTATGGAACTTTATGGATATCATCCTCCATCCACTACCTCACCCTTGAACGAGACTATAAAGGCTCAAGTATTAAAATACCACATATATCACCAATCAAAGTTTCTCAAATTATTGAAGGACAATTTGGTTATAACACAAAATGGGAAGAAAGAACATGTAGATCATCAACACAATGAAAGGAAATTTTGGGGATTGGGCATTTGTGAGACTACAGCCATATAAAAATATGTCCCACAAGTGAAAAAGGAAGGAAAATAAATTAGAACTGAGGTATTATGGCCCTTATAAGGTGCTATAGAGTATTAGAATTATGGCTTACAAATAGAAGTTGCATCCACCTTCACGTGTACATCTAATCTTCCATGTTTCTTGCTTAATGAAGGTAATCATTGAAAGATCCCAGTCCAAACTATTTTACTAAAGGTTAATGAAGAAGATAAATCATACTAGAACCACAAAAAATCATAGAAACAAGGACTAATTAGATTAGAAATCGAGAAATTACTAAGTACCTCATCAAATGGAAGAGCTTAATAGTGGAAGAAATGACATGGGAAGATGAGTTGTTCATGACGAAACACCCATAGATAATCAAGTGTTGAGGACAACACTTGTTTGAAGCGGAGGGGTGTGTTAAGCCTTAAATAACCTCGATTTTAACCCTAAAAATCCTTATTAAGTGCTTCATATTAAGTGATTACATTTTCATTGCTATATCGTTATGTAGTTTAAACCATTTCATGGTATTGTTTTAATATAGTTTTACCTTTTGTGTCTTATATATACACTAAGAAAACCTAGTTTTAGCATCCTCAAAACTTGTCTTCGACATTGTATTCATTATGAAAGGAGGTTTCTACCTCAAAGAGGACTGGAATTATTGGTTTCTTATCATTTTTAAGGTGCAAGGTTCATAACTTAAACAACAAGTAGATCAAAAACATAGTGAAAGGGAATTTTAAGTGGGTAATTAGGTATTTTTGAGAGTACAATGATATAAAAAAATGCCCCTTGAGCAACAAAAGAACAATAAATTGTCAATAAGGAATTATGGCCCCTATAAGGCATTGTTGAGGATTGGAAGTATGAATTGCAAATTAGGATTGCCTCTATATTCATGGGACATATAGTCTTCCATGTTTCTTGTTTTAAGAAAGTAATTGGTGATAAGATCTTAGTTCAAATTAGTTTACAAAAATTAATAAAGAAGGGAAAATCATACTAAAACTAGAAAAAATTATGGAAACAAGGATTAAGCAGTTGAAAAATTGAGCAATTACTAAGTACCTCATCAAATGAAAGAACCTACCAATGGAAAAGGTGACATGAGAATATGATATGTTCATAGATAAACATTTACAGATAGTTAAGTGTTGAGGAGAACACTTGTTTGAAGGGAGGGGAATGTTAAGCCCTACATAAGCAAGACGTTAACCCCAAAAATCCTTATTAAGTCTTAGGTACTGAATGATTGCATTTCTATTTTTATATTGTTATGTAGTCTAAAACCTTTCATGGTCCCATTTTATTATAATTTTACCCTTTATGTCCTATACACACACACACACAAAGGGGACCTAGTCTTATGATCATAAATCTTATCTTATATATTTTATTCATTGTAAAAGAAGGTTTCCTCCTAAAATTGGATTATAATTATTGGCTTCTTAAAATATTTAAGGTGCAAGGTTCAGAGCATCTCATTCTGGATCTACTCAAAAGTATGCAAGGTGGGTATGCATTAGATGTGAAATTTAATTGCACATCCAACGAGCACCTGCACTTAACATTTTTGTAAACCTATAAGGAGATAAAGTTATAATAAACAAGTTGTTTTCTTTGTTTTCCTTTCAAACTTTATCTCTTATTTTATTAATTTAATTATTATTTTCCTTAAATGGCCTCACAATTCCCTTAATATCATATATTGTCTAAGGTGAAAATAATGATAGAGGGGTTGGTATGGATGATTTATTGTGGGATAACCATGCCATAGAGGGAATTTTTTAAATACATTTGAGTAAGATGATCTAGGGAACAATGTTCATATCCTCAACATCTTCTTTTGAAGGCCAAAATATATTCCCACCATTCCTCTCTTTTGACATGGGTCATCATCTACCCAACTGGGGATAACAATGTTGCTATATAACTTGAAAGCAATGTATGGTATTTCAAAGGAATTTTTTATGATCATACTAAGGTAACTAATGATGAGATCTGCAATATTTTAATGAATCTTGTCACACAACCAATAATAAAAAAGGATTTTATGTGTGCTTAATGATAATATACATTTATATTATTAATATTGATAGCAAGTTATTCAAATATAAGTTCCAGGTGATGATTTCATCCCAAAAAATACAAAGAGGCATATAAATTACTAAAAGTACTAGGTGTTAGGTTATATCATATCATGCCTATTTAAACAATTATATTTTTTAATAGATGAAAACAAACAAATAAAGACATATGAATATAATGTGAACAGAGAATGTATCAAAAATTAAAAATAGGTGAGGCACATAGTCCTCCACATAATAGTTTAAAGCACATGCATGTAATGCCAGGGATCTTTGTTGCAAAGAACTAGCTATGGTGTAACCATGGCATTCTACACATAGAATTAAATTGAGAGTCACAAAAATCCCAATATATTCAATAGTTAAGAAGCATATAAATAGTTTTGAGACTATATGGAAAGGTAGTAAAATTATCCTTGAATCTCATAATAGACAGGGTAAAAAGATTAAGTCTTCCTATGTCCTAATATTCCACATGTAACAGAAAATTTATGTTATCACTCTGCAACCTCTACATGCTGCCCAATCTTGATCGAGCCCTAACATATTCTCCATTTCAGTGGGAGGCTCAAGCCTCCTTCCTCCCTCTTCTCCAAATAAAAATTTGTCCAAAGATGTTGTTGCATTCAAATCCTTGGTGCAATCAATCCTAAAGGGAGTCAAAACAAGTAAAGAATGATTTGTGAAAAAATTGGAGAGTATCCCCAAGGTTCAGGTGAACATTGTAAAATACAAATCTGTCGCTCTTAGTTTGGTTTAAATAGGTTTATTGGGATAATTTATTGGGATTTTTCCATCCCAAAAAACTTTTCAGCAATGGGTTGAAAAAAACTAGAAACCTTTGGTTAAAGGGTGGATTCAAAGTGTATTTTATGAGAAATAATTCTAAACATTATCGTTTGAGCTAAAGGAGGATAAAGACCTCATATTCAGAAATGGTCCTTACTTCATGGGAGCCCAAGGGCTATATTTGTATATATGGAATCTATGTTTTAACCATGAAAATTATGTCCCATTATTTTTTCCTATTTGGTGAAGTTGCCTCTTATTCCTCTATACCAATAAGACAAGGAAACCCTCCAAAATATCGGGAACATGCTAGGAAAATATAGATAGAGTTGAGGTAAGAGAATAAATCTATGCTTATGCTAGAATATGTGTAAGAGTAGATCTATAAAAAGGTTTAATTAAAGTTGTTTAGCTCTCTTTAGATGTTCGGTCCTTCATTTAGCCTATAGAATATGATCAAATTACTTTCAAATGATGCTTTTGTCACAAACATGGGAACTTTTCCAAAAAAATCCCTAAGAAGGAAGGAATGGCTCCCTCTCAAGACAAACGTAAAACCTAAAGAAGAGGAGAGAACCAGGCTCACCAGAATCACCTTTGTAGACAAGGGAACGAATCCCATGGCCCTCGTACCCCCGCCCACACTGGTAGGAAACCCCCTAATGAGATGGAAAGGGGGGAAGACAAGAAGAAAAAACTTAGATAACCCATTTTCCCCTCTCAAAGCTACATATGTGGAAATCTAAGACTGGGTTTCTTAACATACACAAGAAAATCCAAAATAAGTTGTTCACCAGGAGAAAGGTGTAAACACAAGTTCGACAAGAATGCTTGAACTAGAAGATGCCTCTCCAATTAAAGGCATGTCATAGACACAAGAATCAGAGCATGAAGAGGAGTCAAAATCCCCAAAGGAAAGGATAAGCATACATGAAAATCACATCTCCATAAAAGAAAAATCAGACTTAGAGCCTAACTGAGAGATGGTACAAATTAGATCTACTAGGAAAATAGAGAGAAAATCTAATAAAGACATAAGTCATGAATAGGATGGACGAGAGAAATAAAGAAGCAGCCAAGGGGTGATAAGAAACTCATCCTTCAAATTTCCCAAAAATAAAAATAAAAATGGTCCAACAGGCTCCTGAATGGATGGAGGAGCCAAAACTAACAATAAATAATGAATATTATCTTATGGAATTACAAGGGGATGGGTAGTGAGCAAGGGGAACAAGAGATAAAAAAAAATTAATAAGACTACAAATCCCCATATTCTACTTCTCTAGGAGTCTAAACTAGGAGAGGATTAACTTGTCTTAAAATGTCAAAGGATATGGTAAAATTCAAGTGCTATGGTAGTGGGGTATTGAGGTGCATCAGGGGGACTATGTACCATTTGGTCCCCTTTGCAACTTCATCTCATATCTGAAAAGAAATCTCCTCATTGGATAAACTCCATATTTTTTCACATATCATTAGGAAAAACATGTAATATATTCAACATATATATATCCAATAAACACCATGACAAAGTTCAATGTTGGGGAACCCTTCTTGAAAAGTCATAGCATCTTCAAAATACTAGTCTCATTATAAGAGGGGAGGTCAATGTCACAATACATCAATAGGAGAAGAAATGAGGAAGTTCAGTCAGAGACCATTTTCAAGAAAAGATGGAGGAACTTATTGTAGAACCCAATTTGGTAGATATAAAACCAAAATTGTCAAAGTACACCTAAAGTAACAAAAGAATAGACCCAAGGAACATAGTTTATAGGATGGATATATTTTTGGTTGTGAGTGATCTTCTTGACCATCCATATTCCATCTCCTCCTCCCATATTTTTTGGGGAGGATCTGATACTCACCTTGTCAAGTTGGTCATTGAATTCCAACCAGAGAATGGTCTTATCCCCTTTAGATATAATCCCCCTTGGGAAACTGAGTTAGATTTCATTTCCTTAATAAATATGGATTGGACTAGATGGGCCAAGGGATCACCTATATACACATGGGAATAAAAAATAAAAGGATTGAAGGAAGAACTAAAAAATGGGTCCATGATAGATCCAACTCCAAATATTCTAGAGTTCATCTACTACAAGAACAACTTGAAGAAACTCAACAATAAATTGAAGATATCACAGTGTCCAAGGAGCTCCTTATCAAAGAAAAAAAACATATGAAAACCTCCATTAAAATATCAAAGAGGAAGAAGATGTGTGGAGGCTAAAATCTGGGGATATGAATACAAAAAAAATTCACAAGTAGACAAAAATGAGAGAAATTAAAAACAGGGTCAATCAAATCTAGGTAAATGGAAATCTTATTTTTGAACCTGATAAAATAAAGGAAGAAGCCTTATATTCTTTCAAAATTCATATAGAGAAGAAGGAAAGGTGGCAGTAAACAAGATTTTTACCTTCTTGGATTACATGCCTCAGTGGATTACCCATGAAATCAACACTAAGCTAATGTATGCCATATCAATTGAGGAAATATGAAAAGCAATGTGGTCTTTTGATTCAGATAAATTTCAAGGCTTTGAAAATTAATAGATCATTCTATCAAAAGTTCTGGGAAGTGATCAAGTATGATCTATGAAGTATGGTCTAATTTTTTCAAAACTAAAGACAGATGAGAGGAGCTCTTAACTCTTCTATTCTTGAATTGGTCCCCAAAGAGGTAAGCCCTTGCTCTTTTGAAATATTTCATCCCATTACCTTATGAATTTTCTCTTACAAACTAATTACCAAAATTTTATCGAAAATATTGCAACTTATCTGCCCCATCCTCACATATGAAAATCAAGATGACTTCATAAAAGAAAGTCAAATATTAGAATAGTTTTCTCATCTAGGAAGCCATTCACTCTAGAAAATATTGAGGGGACAAAGGAATCGAAATTAAACTTGATTTAGCTAATGCTTTAGATAGATCTAGAATATCCTCCTCATTCTCTTTTCTCAAAAAAATGGGCTTTGCTAAAGGTTCCTTAAAATGGATAAAATCATGTATATCCTCTCCTTGGATTACTTCTCTAGTCTATGGCAGCTCCTTTGGCTTCTTGGGGAATTTTGTGGACTTAGTAAGGGGTGTCATCTTTTCCCTTTCCTCTACATTTTGATGGTAGAGTCCTTGAGTAGGTGTTAAGAATAAGATAAAATCTCCTCTCTTCTCCTAGGAATCAAATATATGGAGGGAATCAGAAGAATAAATCATTCCCAATTCGTTGATGATACCATTCTTCTAGGGGGACAATATATTATTATTTCTCATCATTTCAAGTTAGTTCTGGATGATTTTATGTAAGTATCTTGCGAAAGAATCAATGAAGGGAGGATTCATATCTACAAGTGGAACATTAGCATAGGCCTTCAAAAGAAGCTTCTTCAAATTCTTAGAATATATGGTAAAGAATCTTGGACCAACTTCAAATATTTTGGGATTCCCATTGTTGGCATTATGTTTCTGGTATGGCTATATGTTACATATGTTGTACTTGATGGCAACACCCGTGGCAAGGCTCTCAATATATTGAAAATTAAGAAGTACGCAGGAGAACAGTTCAGAAGATGCGTACCCGCAGGTACAACGTGAAGGGTCCACAGCCAGACACGCAGGTCAGCCGTTCAGGAGGGGCATACCCCCAGTGCACTCACTTCAAGGTAGAGAAAAGCACATGTGGGGTTTCTTATGTTTTATCTTTGGTATTTAGCCGACGGTATTTGTGTTATTATGGTTTTGGCTCGTGGTATTGATCCATGATTTTAGGAGGAGCTTGCCTATATAAAGCAAAGGAGAACCCTTGGCTATGCATCTTTTGCAAATTGAATATCTTAAGATCTAAAATATTGGGTTATTGTGTCAAAAGATTGATCTATATGAAAGTGAAGCGGAAAGTGAGTCTATGAAGGGTGATCTCTCGAGCGCATGATCAGATCTGGGCATCCGACTAACTGTAGCACACTGGTGATCTGCAAATTCGGCCCTAATCAGAAGTACGCAGGTGTTTAACGGTGCCTCAACGTCGGTACGCAGAGCAGAAACAGGCGAACTGCGTGGGTACGCAGAGTAGAAGAAGGGTAACTGCGTGGGTACGCAGAGCATCAGAAGGGTAACTGCGTGCGAACGCAGAGCAGCAGAAGGGTGACTGTGTGGGTACGCCGAAGCAGAAGAAGAAGGGCTACGTGGGTGCGCAGTGTAACAGTGGTTCAGGTGCGTACGCACAGTAAAAGTACGCGGGGTGATAGTCTTTCTGAGTGCGTGACTACAGTCGCAGTACGCGGCACGATAGTGTATCTGGGTGCGTACTGTACGCAGTGCGGTAGAAGAAGCAGTGCGTGGGCATGCGGCACAGCAGAAGGAACTCTCAAGGTATACGCAGGGAAGCAGAAGGAGAAGTGCATAGCGACGCAGGCCAGAGAAAGGAAAATTGCGTATCTGTCTCATGACTTTCTGTTGACTGAATTTTTTCTGTTGATAAGGTGTTCTGGGTTTAGTTTTGTTTTGTTGATCTGGTTACTGCAGTTGACTGTGAAATCTACATGTACTTAATAATCATTTGATGTTTATGAAAAGTGGTCCTTGTAAGAAAAGAAGTAGGGGGTTGTAGCTCCCTTCCAGGAGAGACTGGAAAACGAGAGAGAGTTGTAGCTCTCTGCAGGTTGCAGCCTGCGTACTGGCAAAGGACTGCACCAGTACGAGACCATTGTAAAATGAGTTTCTAATTTGAAAGAAGATAGAGACATAGTGCAGCAGGTGGTTTTCACCCACATTGGGTTTCCACCTTATATCTGGTGTTCTTTGATGTGACTATCTGTTTTTCTTGTTCATGCTCATTATTTTATGGTATCGATATGCAAAAATAATTCAAAGTGTAAATAAGGAAGATTTGTTAAAAGAACTAGATAATACTGATTCACCCCCCCTCTCAGTATTATTTTCAATAATTGGTATCAGAGCCGGTCCTTTGGAGAAGCTTAATCGCTTGAAGGAAGATCATTCATCATGAGCAACTACGAGAGGGAAGCATCAATCAGACCACCAATTTTTGATGGGACAAACTTCAATTATTGGAAGGTAAGAGTTACTGC
>APFE031634184.1:22073-34550 GCA_000404065.3 Pinus taeda
GAAGATTCCATGATCTTCCACCTCACATTTTGTCCCTGCCATTTGTCCATTCCTGACCATCGCACCCTACAGAGGAGCAATTCAGTATGCATCGCACCTTGTACACTGGGAAGGTGGTATGCATCGCACCCTCTGCACTGGGTTTTTAGTATGGTCCAATTTTGACCATTTATGAGCAGTTTTTCAATGGAGAACTTCTGGGAGATGATGTAATCAGCTGACCTTTTTCCTTTACGCAGTGATGCAACAATTTTAGGGACTTAGGAGCCCTCAGTTTATGGACATTTATGATTGGTGTTGAAGTGCCCAAAAATGTCTATAACAGTTCTAATCTGACAATGAGCCCCATACCTTCTACTACGCAAAGTTCCTCAACCTTCAAAATTACTCTTCCTGGATTATGAAATGCACTGACTGTGAATATGGTGAAAAGAACTGCAGGTTTGCATGAATTAAGTAGATGTTAAGGGTTTTGGAGAAACGTGGACAAGTATGTCACGTTGTAGTCATGACCGTTAAAAAAACAATAAGGGAGTTAATTATGGACCATTATGTGATAGAATATGGAAGATGTGGCGGATATGCAGTGCGATAGAGATTGAAATCAAATCAAATGATGATTTGTCAAGGAAATATATGAATGTCCATATTATACATACTCTATGTTCTAACCTTTCTATTAAAATATGGCTATGGAACATGAATGTGGAATGACATGAAAATGGAATAAAATGAAATGAAAATGTCATATAACAATGAAAGGGAATGAAAGTGAAGTGAAATGAAATGAATTTTCAGATTAGGGACTGAAAATGAATGTAGCTTTATGTCACTACTTATTACAGAAAGAAAATAGGAAATATAGGATGTCAGAAATCTCTGATTTTCACCCTGTATTTCTTGTATAAGTAAGCCAATGAACAATTGGTTTTCATATTTATGCATTATATATATATATATATATATATATATATACACACACAACACACACACACATATATATACACAATATATAATATATTATATATATATATATATATATATATATAATATATATATATTTATATATATATATGTATTATGATATATATATATGTGTATATATATGATTGTGTGTGTGTTGATATGTATATGTATATATATATGTGATATTATGTTGTGTGTGTGTATATATATATATTATATATTATATATATTATATTATAATATAATATATATATACTATATATATAATTATGTCTTTTTAATTATATATATACAATATACAAGAAAAAACTAGGTTAGTGGAGAAAAAGAATTCTTCTTCACCAACTTCATCTCAGTGTTATCTTGGAAAATTCTGACAAAATCCTCCCTTGAAATTGGCTTATGATATATTTTTAACCGATGACCATTCACAAGAAGAGGTACCTTTCTCTCATCTATTGTCCTTATTCTCACTGCTCCATTATTAAAGACTTCTTCAATCTCATATGGCCCAAGCCAATGAGTTTGAAACTTCCCTTGAAAATCTTTAAATTTTGAATTGAACAAAAGTGCCCAATCCCCTGCTTGAAAATTTTTCTTCTTGACATACTTATCATGCCATTTATCCCTTTGCTATTGGACTAAACTAGTTCTTTGAACTGCATCTTGCCTTATTTCATCAAGCTAATTGAGTTGCTCCAATCTATGTTTTTGTGCTTCTGATAAATCCAGTCCGAATTGGACTACCATCTTGAAGGTTCTCTTTTGAAACTCTATAGGGAACAAGACTTGTTTTCCATAAACAAGCTCATAGGGAGTATGTCCTGTCGTGTTCCTCCATGTAATTCTATAGGCCCATAAGGCTTTTGCCCAATCACTTCTGTGTAGGTATATAGTCTTAGTGAGAATTCCTTCAATCACCTTATTAGTAGATTCAACTTGACCATTTGATTGTGGATGGTAAGGAGTAGACTTTATAATGTTTTATCTTGTATTCTTCCACAAGTCTCTCCACCATTTTAGATGTAAATTGAGATCCTTGATCTGTCACTATTTCTCTTGGAACACCAAAATGAGTGAAGATGTCCTCAAAAGGAAAATTAACTACAGATTTTTCTTTAGCAAAAGGTAATGCTTTAGCCTTTACCCATTTGGTGACATAATCAGTGCATACTAGAATATACTTATTTTGTTTAGATGGTGGATTAATTGGTCCAACAAAATCCAAGAACCATTTTTCAAAAGGTTCAATGAGTACCTGAGTTTGTAATGGCATTTCATCTGAAGGAGTAGGTTTCCCTACCCTTTCACAATTGTCACGCCTTTTGATATATTCTTTGGCATATCTAAAGATGGAGGGCCAATAATATCCTAAATGAAGGATTTTATAGGCTGTCCTCTTGTCAGCAAAGTGTCCACCACAAGGTTCATCATGACATGCCTTAAGAATTTCAGGCATTTCATCTTCTCAAACACATCTTCTTATCATGAGATCTGGACATGTTTTATACAATTCATTAGTAATCCATGAGTGACTTGCACTCGTTTGATTGATTTTTCTTTTCTCCTTAGGAAAAAAATGTGCAGGTAATTTTCCTGTGACTAAGTAATTATCCATATCTATAAACCAAGGGGTTTGAGTAATTACTGCAAAAAGATATTCATCAGGAAATTTATCTTCAACTAGAGTGTTATCTTTGATATTTTGAATTCTAGACAAGAAATCAGCAACTATGTTTTGTTTTCCAAGTCTATCTAAAACAGTGATGTTGAATTCTTGTAAGAGTAATAACCATATTGTAACTTTTCCATTAGTAATAGGTTTATTCATTAAGTACCTAATAGCAGATTGATCTGTATGAACAAAGGCTTCACAGCCTATTATATAATGTCTGAACTTGTCGATAGCATGAACAACGGCTAAGAATTCCTTTCCAGTTACAGTGTAATTTAACTCGGTCGGAGTCAAATTCTTGCTTGTGTAATAGATGGCATAAGGGATCAAATCTTTTTGTCCTAATACAGCTAGATGTATCTGAAGCATCTATTGAAATATGAAGAGGTAGTTTCTAATTTGGACCTCTTAAGATGGTTGCCTCATAATTTTTTTCTTTCAAAGTCTTAAATGCCAACTTGCAATTAGGATTCCAATTTGAATTCACAATCTTTGGTGAGAAATTTGAAGAGTGGTGATGCTAGTTTAGTGAAATTTTCTATAAACCTTCTATAGTATCCAGTGAATCCTAGAAAACTTCTAACATCCTTTTGGCAACTTGGAATTGATAATTTAGAGATGACTTCAACTTTAGATTTATCAACCTTAATTCCATCTCCTGAAATGTGATGTCCTAAAACAATTCCTTCTGTAAACATCATAAAACATTGTTCATGGCTTAGTGAAAGGTTTTCTTCCTTACATCTTTTAAGAACTTTTTCCAAATTTTCTAAAGCTTCCTCAAATGTATTCCCATAAACTATAAAGTCATCCATATATACCTCTACACAATCATGTATTAGATCAGAAAAAATTTCCTAGTACTGCTCTTTGGAATGTTCCAGGTGCATTGCACAATCCAAAAGGAAGTACTTGGCAGGAATAAGTTCCAAAAAAATTTCCTAGTATTGCTCTTTGGAATGTTGCAGGTGCATTGCACAATCCAAAAGGAAGTACTTGGCAGGCATAAGTTCCGAAAAAATTTCCTAGTACTGCTCTTTGGAATGTTGCAGGTGCATTGCACAATCCAAAAGGAAGTACTTGGCAGGCATAAGTTCCCCATGGGAAGGTGAATGTGGTTTTATCTTGATCTTCCGGTGCTACCTGAATTTGAATATAACCACTAAAACCATCCAAAAATGAGAAGAATTTCTTTCCTGCTAATGTATCTAACACTTGATATATAAAGGGTAAAGAAAAATGATCTTTCAGGGTAGCTTTATTCAATTCTCGATAATCAATACATACCCTCCATTTACCATTCTTTTTAGACACAATCACTAGAGGAGAAACCCATTGGCTATCTGAAATTGGGTAAATAAAGTTTACATTCAGCGATTTTTGCAACTCTTCTTTCATAATTTCCCTAAGATTTGGATTCATCCTTCTTTGAGGTTGTCTGATAGGTTTACAATTTTCCTTAATGTAGATGTGATGTATACAAGTCTTAGGACTAATTCCTTTCATGTCAGTGTATTCCCATGCATATGCAGAAGAATGTTGTTGTAAAGTTTTGATTAGCTTTTCATGTTGTAATTTTTCCAAGTTATTGTTTATGTTCAATGTTTTCCTTGGAAATATTTCAACTGTAGAGCTACCAAATTATTCCATAGAATAAAGAGACATATGCCTAGATGACAAATATTCAATATTGTATTTTTCTTGAAATTGATCATGTTCATATTCTGGAGATGATTCAAAATTTTCCATTGCATTTAAGATTTGACTATCTTCACTAATGGTTGAAATAGTAAAGAGAGGCTGAATATCATTTTCATCATCAATCCATTCTTTGTCATCTATATATGTGATTGTTCTTGCTAGAGGATATAGAGTGAATTTCTTAGTTGAATTACCATAAGAGATATACATATCACCAGATCTACTACTAATGAAAGCATCCGTTGTAGCCAGCCAAGTTCTTCCTAATATAAGTGGATGTCCTCCTAGATTACTCTTTGGGGTTAGGATCATAAAATCAACAGGGTACTACCAAGAGTCTAAGGACACTAAAATATCTTCTAACACACCATCTAGTTTGATTACAGATCTATCTACCAATTGCAGTAATGTATGTGTATAAAGAAGATTGGGAAGTTTGAGTTGTTCCATGGTTTGTTGCTCCTAAGTCAATCAATGTATTCGGAATTTCAACTCCATTGATATGTGTTTTTACAACTAGACTTCCTAGATCTACATATTTTTGTATGGCAATTTTTCCCATCATTATGTATGCTATTTTTCCTGCTAACTAAATTATTTTTACTTCTTTTGTTTTTCTTCCTCGTTTCTTCATGCTCAACCCCTTTATTGTTTTACCTAGAATTGGGATCTCCTTAATGGCTTGCAACAAAGGGATTTTGATACAGACATTTTTCAATTCATCTAGAAAATCATAATTAGACAACATAATATGCTTTTCTACCCCTCTATCAACTTGTAACCTTTCTGGAAAAGGACGTGTAGAAGTGGATATTGGTTGTTGCTCTATGACAGGAGTTGAGTTTATTGGTTCTTTCTGTTTTTCATTTTCAGTATTCTAGTTTTGAGGAGATGTTCCTTCAAAACTTTTATTTTGTTGTAGAGAATCTTCCCCATAATTATCTTGTTCTTGAATAACTATAGAAGGCTTTTTCTTTTCTAATATCCTACCAGATCTCAATTGGACATCATTGAGATCTAATGGAGTGATCATATAAGTTGGAAATTGTTGTCCTTCCACCATATAGGTATTCTTAGGACTTTTATTGTTGGGGTTAGGTAATGGTTGGGCAGGTAACTGATTTGGCCTTTGTGGATATGATAGTGAAAGTTGAGGGTTTTGGTTTTGAAGTTGGGGCTGTTGATTTTGTTGAGGAATTTGTTGGGGAGGATAGTTTGGATATGATGGAGGATATTGATAGTATGGAGAGAATCTTCCATAAGGATTTTGCATTCCTTGAGCCCAAGGTTGAGTTTGAGATTGAGATTTAGGCCAACGTTGCTACCAAGAATTCAAATTTGGAGAGGGCTGCATATACATGTGGTTGTTAAAACCCTTTGTTGCCCTTGCCAAGGTCTTCTAGAGACAAAGCAAAGAGATTCTGTTGGATTTGAAATTGTTTCCTCTTGAAAAAAAACCTTAAGACCAGGGATTGAAGGACAACTTTTGGTCTCATGGTTTTCTGAACAAATCACACAAGTCTCTATGACTTTTTCATCCAAAGGGCATTCTCTTAAAGCTTGCTTCTTTCTACATTTGGGACAAAAAATAGCCACAACATCATTCTCGACTTTCTGCTTGTTTTTTAACTTACGGGTATCTATCTGTTCACTAAGGCTCCCTAGAATATTTGTTTTAAATTCATCAAGCATGTTTCTAATTTCTGCCCTTCTCACTGATCCAGTTGCAGATTTATTCACCCTAACAAGAGAATGATCTCTTGGACCTTTCCCAGTTTTGGATTTTCCTCTTGAGAGATGAACACATAATTCTCCAATGTCACTTAATGGGAGTTGAGAGATATCTCCCTTCCCCATCATGTTAAGGATATCTATCCACTCATCTCTAATGGCTTTTAATAAAATAGCTTTTAAAGTATCTTGATCTAAGTTATCCATTTTTGCTCTTTTTAAGTTATATTTGCATCTCTCAATTAAATCCTCCAACTTTTCATCCTCTCTTTGCATCATTTTGAACACTTCATCATTGTGATTGATAGGCATGCAATTATCCAAATACTTGTCCAAAAACACTTTCTTCATGTCATTCCATGTTCTAATAGGCTGAGTGACCAATCCCATGAACCATTTTAAAGCAGCTCCTTTCAATGTTCAAGGAAACAATTTGAGTTTTTGAGAGTCTTGTAAATAATCATAAGTTCTGCACAAGACTTAAAATTCAAATAAGAAGGTTTCAGGGTCTTCACTTTTTAATCCATGAAAAAATGGGAGGACAGAAGGTCAGATATTTTTCATTGTGGAATCTATTTCTTCATCAACTATAGAGAATCCAAAAGAATTATCAACTTCCCTATTTCCTCTACCTCTTCCATTATTTCCTTTGCCTTCTCCATTATTTCCTCTACCTCCCTCTCCTCCAAATAGTGAAAATTCTCCATCCTCTCCTTCTTCTGCCATTATAGTTTCTTCAGAGTTAATATAAGATTCAACCTGCAAGGTTAATTGTTCTTCCTCTGTTTCCTCTATCAATGGTATGTGTAAGAAAGGTTCTACTTCCTCTCCACTAGGGATTCTTAATTCTTCAACTAAAATATGTTCTCCTGTAGAGGTGAAAAAGGCTACTCCTTCTGTTGGAGATCCAAGATTTTCTTCCTCTAGGACTACCTTAGTAGATGAAGTAGGAGATCCTATTGATTGAATTTTTGACCTTAGAACTTTAGGAGGTCTATGGCTAGGAATATGAGCTTGAGATGGAGGTGTATCTCTTCTTAGTCTTAGTGGAGTAGGTGGTGTTGTAGGAATTGAACTCTTGCCTCTAGCTATGAATCTACCCCTAGAGTCTCTTTCTCTATGCATATGATTTTTTTTTTTTTAATGTAAGAGATGAGGTTACCTAATTACACTTTCCCGACAATGACACCAAAATGTTTAGTCAATTTAGTGTCCTAAATTTCTTGCATGAACAATCAACCGAGGTTTGTAGATTGATGAAGTGTGATGCACTATATGTGCTTAGTTAACTTTTATCTTACTACGTTATCTTGTATTTTTATGTTTGTTTTGGGGGTTTCTGTTCTTTGATCTCTAAGAATATACAATCTATGAGATATTTACGTGGATCTAATGAGTTTTAAAGGAAAGGAAAGGTTCCTAAGTTAGTCTAATCTCCTAAAAATGGACCAAGAACTGTTTTAACTAGTTAGAACCTAATAAGAAAAACAGAGCATCTATCTTATCCTACCATTTAGTTCTAATCGATGGATCTAATTCTTAAAACCAAAAGTGATATTGATGCAGAAGGTAATTCAGTAATTACATTCATTTAACCATTCAATTTTGGAATATGATAGAATCAATCTTCTTGAAATGACTTTTTGGAATGTCAAGTGATGCAACTAAGTAAGGACCTGGAAGCAGAAATGAAAAGATAACAACATGTAAAACTAACAATATACTAAGTAAGCTCAATCACTGCATGGATTAGATATTTAACCATTTAAGTTAGAATTATCATCATTTTGAAATGGTTTTGAGAACATCTATTAATACAACTAATTGACAGTTCTATGTTAAGAAAATGAGAAACAAAATAGTAAGAAACTAGCAACTGTGTATTCTTATTACTCCATTCTTCATTCAATCATTTTTCATACAATATCTCAGAAGAACAAGACTACAAAATTGTGATTTTATCTTTACACTATTGGTTACAAACTGAAATGAAACAAAATTAGAGAAAACATACTTGTAGAAAACCGAGTAATAGAAATTAAACTGAAAACAACAAGTGAAAAACCTCCTTCAGTGTAGGGGCCCTCTGCAACTGATGTGGCTAGATGCTAGCTAGTTAAAGATGCATTTTTAAAAACACCATTGACAAAACAAAGTTTGTATTATGAACAAAACAAAGTCTGAATATAGAGTATTGACAAAAGCTTGTAATTCCTTCTAACTTCTAACTACTTCTCGGTTTCATTCAACCGATATTTATAGGAAAATAACATAACTTTCTAAGAGAAAATGTTGCCACGAGTGGCTAATTCGAATCTATCATAAATGTTTATAAGAAAAACATGTTACAAGTGGCTTAATTCGAATTGTAATGAGACTGTTTAACTTCTGATTAGCTACAAGTGGCTTAATCTGCATTAACTCCTCAACTTCTGATGAGCTACATGTGACTTAATATGAATTAACTCCTCAATGGAACTATTAGACTCTTGATTAGCTACGAAAGAGCAAATCAAGAGTCCTACTACTTCTAGATAACGTATTTGACTCCATATTTGACCATCACTTTAGGCATGTTTTTCTGTCGATCTGGACCGAGTAAATAGGATAGAATCCATGTGGAGATGATTTTGGAAATGCCCATGTGGCTTAGTTCTTCATTTGATACCTGTAACCTGCCAAACCATGAGAGTAGCAATGGAACTCACAGTTAGCTGCAGAATAGGTTGCATTCTGTAGCTAATTTGCAAAAATCTATTAAAATAGCAAGAACATGAAAATATAATATGATGATCATTTTAATGCTTTCCTAAGACAAAACCTAGCATTTATCATTGATTGGATTTGTAGTCTTATGAGAAAATGAGAGAAAACGGTGAGAAAAAATGTCAAAGGGAAGGTAATTATGAGGTTCAACAACAAGTAATTATTCTATAGATAGTTTTGGGGATGGGATTTCACATTCAATGGGTAATACTACTTCCAAACCATAAACAAGTTGGAAAGGAGTAAAATAGGTCGATGTTTTTGCAGTAGTACGGTAAGCCCACAATTATGAAAATATAGAATGTTAATTTCCTTTATGAATACCAACTATTCGTTTAATCATATCGGTTAAAACTTTATTAACAACTTCGACTTGACCATTAGCTTGTGGATAGTACGGAGTAGAGCTATCATGGTGTAGGTCGAGTTGTGCGAATAGTTTGACCATCATAAAGTTACGAAAATAGCTACCATGGTTTGTAGCAATGGTTTGTGGGATACCAAACCGAGAAATCACATGATCGAAAATGAAAACTACTACATTTTCATCATCGTCTCTATATGTAGGCATCGCCTTGGCCCATTTCGTAAAGTAATCAACTGCAAGGATAATATACCCATTCCCTCTGGCCAAGTGAGGGTTATAGGTGATGAAATCGATGCCCCATTTTGAAAAAGGACCAACAGCTATGATAGAGTGAAGAGGAGCTAGAGGTGCTCGCATTTTGTGATCGTAAAATTGGCAATTATGGCATTTGCAGACTGTAGTAATGAAATATTTAAACATTGAAGGTAAAAAATAACCACCATGGAATATCTTTTGGGATGTAGCATACGTAGACATATGACCGCCACATGCTCTAGAGTGGCAGTCATTTAATATTTTTTGGCCTCTTGGAGAGTCAAACAACGTCGAAATATAGAATCGATACCGCGACGGTAAAGAGTATCACCAATAATATTGTATTGTTGGGATTGGTATCAGATTAAACAACGATCAATTTTAGATAACTTGGGCCTAAAAGTTTGTGTTTGGAGATATATAATGATATCTCCATACCACAGATCTGACGTACTAATAAGAAAGAGAGATTTGTCAGCAAAAGAATATTCTGCTACAGTTTCTATATCAATATGAGGAAAGTCACACAATAGTTCAGCGAAAATCAAAGATTTCTTTGATTTGGATTTTTCAAATTCCAAATAAAACTCTTGTAAGATAACTATCCACTTGGAGTATTTGCCCCCTAGCAATTGTTTAGTGAGAATATACATCATAGGGTTTCAATATGAAATGACAGTTGTTTTTCAGAGAAGTATATAGTGACAAAATCGTTGAACAACGTGTACAGCTGCCAAGGCTAGCTTCTCCACTTGCGCATATTTAATCTGGGTTTTAGTGAGACTTCTACTCAAATAATAAATCTCATGTTTGTTTCTAGAATCATCCTCTTGGATGAACACCATGCCAATAGTGGCATCGGACGCGGCTAAGTATAGAAAGTAATCTTGATGATAATCGGGTGGATGCAGTAATGGCACATTGGTCAGTGCATGTTTTAATGCATCAAAATCTTTATCGACCAGCTCATCCCATAAAAATGGAATGCCCTTTTTCAACAGTCGAGTAAAACCATGGGTTAGTTTGGCATAATTGTGGATGAATCTATGCAAAAAGTTGGCTTTCCCTTGCAAACTTTGGAGTTGAGTAAGGCTAGAAGGAGCAGGAAAATTCAGAATCGCCTCTACCTTGAGCGGGTCGACACGAATGCCTTCTTTCGAAATGATGAAACCTAGAAGCCGACCTAATTGCACACAAAAGACACATTTGTGCGGATTCAATCTAATATTGTAATGCTTGCACCTAATGAAAATTGCTTTTAAGTCCAATGGGTGATCCTGCCTTTTCATTGAGTGAGCCGGCAGGTCATCTAAATAAGGCTCAACAATATGCTTGATATCATGGAATGCATAAGACATTGCTCGCTGAAAAAGTTGCACGAACATTTTTCAAGCCAAATGGGAATTTCGATAAGCAAAAGTTCCCCATGGGCATATAAATACAGTTTTGTATTGATCGATAGGGAGTATGTTTATTTGATTGTAGCCAGAAAATCCATGAAAAAATTTCATTCCCAACACAGTCATCAACAATTCAGTCGATATACGAAGTTGGATAATTGTCTTGAGGACAAGGTTTATTAATATCTTTATAATCAACACATACTTGAATAGTCCCTTGCTTTTAATGATACCAAATCAGTGAAAGGAACGGGGTAAACGAATCCTTCTTTCAACAATTTTTCAACCTCAGTTTTGATAGCAACAAATTTTCGTGGATGTATAAGACGTATTCATTGTCTAACGGGCTTAGCATCCAGATAAGTTTTTATTTCATGTATAGCTATGTTAGGGTCGATTCCTGGCATTTCTTCGTATGACTAGGTAAAGATGTCACAAAATTCCTGAAATAGAGCTTTCTAAGTTTGAATATCTTCTAAAGAACAAGAAGCTCATATAAGAATATTTTTAGTTATCCCCTGTTGGAGAGGTAAATCCCCTCTATGGATAGAGGCGATCCCTACTAGCCCAAAGGGGGTCTAGCAACAATCAAACAATGCTACGCTGCAGGTTCCTAGTTGTAATTAACAAGTGGGTAAAAGAAACCTACTTGGATTCCAACGCTAGGTTTGTCGAAGAGATGATCCTCTCGCTCCTTCGCTCCAGCCGATCACAGTCCTCCACTATCCTCGCGGACGGACACCTGCACAAGCAAAGAGAGAACAAACACAAGCGTAAAATCTACTAAAAACAACTATGTATCAGTCAGGAAGGATACAATTTACATTAATCATTCATAGGACAAATGGAAATGGAACCATAAGAGTAGTCATCTATCTTTATTAATCAGAAAATAGAGTAAGGTACAACCGAAGTCCTGACGCTGAGTCCTTCTCTAGAGGGTCCAGCCAGCATGTCTTCCAAGCATTCACCTTTGAAGTGGATCTCCCAAGTCAAAGAGGTCTCTCTCTCACATACAAGGAAACAAGCTCATAACCTTCCTCAAGCTCAAAGCAATCCTCACACAACACACCAAATGCCTACAAAGAGCAGCACTAATGCACCAAGAATTCCTCTATCAAAGTCTATATGTTCCAAAACTAGCTGCTCATGGGCAATGGAGGAGGCTTATAAAGGAGAATGAGTCTCCATGAATAGGTAAAGGATGAGCTTTCCCCCAAGATAAGTGGATGGTCAGTGGAACAGACATGCCAGAGAAAGGATGGCGACCTCAACAATGCTAACAGCCAAGTCTGGAGTCATCTGGAAGGTTGGCTGTTAGAACAAATTCGCCTAAACAGGATCAGCGCGCGTGCAAAACTGGGCTGGCGCGCTGGCATCGCAGATCAATTATAGAAGAGGTCTGGTCAGCGCTCAATGATACAAGCGGAGGGCGCGCTGTCCGTGAAATTGGACCAGCGCGGAAAACACGTGTGCTTCCGCGCTAGCAGCGTAGCAGTTACATTATCCTCCGCTAGTCAGCGCGGTTATTTAATGAACAGTCGCGATGATTCAAATAACTTAGGCAAAGAGGGTTTTTAGCCATTTTAGAGAGCATAAGTGAGGTGAATGTGGTT
>APFE031634184.1:58447-90433 GCA_000404065.3 Pinus taeda
AACAGACACGATGATTCAATTAACTTAGGCAAAGAGGGTTTTTAGCCATTTCAGAGAGCATAAGTGAGGTGAATGTGGTTTTATGGCACAGTAGGGAGACTGACATGATGGCAGTGACATTTTACTGTGTAACACCCCGGTTTCACTGAGATATCTATGGGTATCGTTGCCAATGTGTTCCATAAATTTTGTTCAAAACTGGAAGAAAGGGTAGATATTGGAAATTGAGGATAACTAAGAGTATCAGATGAAAACATAGATTAAAAATCATTCTCAGTTTTGTCAAAGGATGACAAGAAGGTTGAACGATGATGAGTATCGTTCCATGGCATTTTGTCCAAGGTCATAACTTCCACAATCCCTTTATGAGTTAAAAAATCTGTGTTAAAAGGATCAGGCATAGAGATTGGTTCCAAGCGTGACAAATGAGAATATTCATTGATAATCATATTCATTCGATTGTCTTCAGATGTTGATGAGTTGGAAAAGTATTGAATTGCCTCATAGGCTAACTCAAAAGGGCTACGAGGCATCTCATTGCCATATAAGATCATTTTTTATTCTGAAGGTACTTTCCACGGATCTTTCGATTCGAAAGTACTTGATGTAATCATGTTACTCTGGGCATCAATATGCAGGAAATTGGGTGGAGGGAACGTGAAAGTTCCCATCAAATACGATTCTTTGAGAAGACCAACACCAACTTCTTCATATGGAGTCATTGATTTTCCAACAAAAAGCACTACCAATGGAATTAGGGTCTGAGGCATAGTACGATAATCGGTCTACCTTCACAATTCTTCCATTATGAAGAAACACTACCATCCTAAAATATGACGAGATTACTACCGCCATGGCATAAGTCCAGCTCTGACCAAGCAAAAGGTTATAGTCAAGTTGATCATCAACAACCTCAACGTTTTTTGCAACCATTTTACCCTCTAATTCAATTGGAAAATCATTTAAAAGACCATAAGGACGAAAACCTCTTCCGTCAAAGGATTTCAAAGTTGTGGGAGATTGATTGATCGTTGGAGAACCTAAAGCTTTCCAACGGGGAGTGGACATAATAGATGTCGATTCTCCTTCGTCAATCACTGTTCAAAAACTCGTCAAGTTTTGACATGAATTGGTATCTGAAAAGCTAGTTGGTGCGGGAGACGTAGGACATGCTTTTCGAGATCAAAAGCAATCAAATTGGAGTCATAAGGATCTATTGTTATTATGGCTGATAATAATAACTTCCTTTGTGCTATAAAAATTGGCGACACTTCAAGAGCCAACATTGTAAAAGGTGACATAGCCAAATCTTCGACGATGTTATAGTTATGAGCAACCGTAACATGGGGGTTAAAGGCTGACTTTTGAAGCATACCCTTAGGACATGGACAAATTATCATATCAGGGTTTGGTTTTTCAATATGCAACTGTTCAGAAGGAGGAGGATTAGATGTGGAAGTTTGACCAGCTGGACTGGAGTCATCTCCATCTTCAACAAGACTCTTTGATGTGTAATCTTTGGATCTCGTTGCTACCATAACTTTGGAAGACATCATCATGATATCTTCTGATGCGGATGAGGAGGATTGGTCATGAGAAACCATTTTATTCTCTTGAGTAGGAAAGGGATCCTTCAAAACAGCAGGAGTGGGTGAAATTTTGACATATTTAGAAACTTTGGCACGATGTGGAACTCCTTGGTGTAATGATCTTCATCACAAATTGGCTAAGGATAACGAGGTTTCTTCTTTTCATCAGATAGTTCATTCTTGTTTGATTTCTACTTAGAACGAGCGTCCTGTTTAGATTTCCCTTTTCCCTTTTTCTTATTTCCGGATTGCTTACCCTCGTTGGTAGATGATTCTACGACGTTAATTTCCGAAGTAATTTTGAGAGAAGGATCTTCTTCGGGTGAATCAGATAGAGCCGAAATCTGTTTTTCTTAGAATTTTTCTTTTTGTTCTTAGATTTTTGGCTTACAAAACCAATCATGCCATCTGTGACATGTGATCCTGTAAGGCCTGTATTAGTTTGACCAGGTCGAGGTAAATATGGGATCTTTTCATACAAAGTACCAGACTGAGTATAAACAAGATAAAGGTATTGAGCACGAGTAATTACTCGCTCCTCAATTACATCACCTCATTTGCCCACATCTTTAGTTATGTCCGATAAAATAGATTTTATGAACCATTTGGCCAAAATCTAGTATGGAATGTAAATTTTAACCAGGCGACGTCTTTGTCTCCATTCATGAATGTGATCTGAGATATGGGTTAACGTTGACTGCATTAAAGAAGTTAAAAGTTCAGTTCCATTATCATATCGAATGGGCAACTAAAAATGGGTCGAAAAAATTGTAGGAATGGAATTAAATGTGCTGAAGGAAGCGTGCAAATTATACATACCATTTGGCTGCTGAACCGATAAAGGTTCGTTGAAAAAGTTGTAATCTAATAGAATCGTCGATTTATGATTTGGAAGCACACCAACGATGATAGGTCATAACATGGTTTGATGGATCTTCACCCGACTTACCTTCAAACTTAGGAATATCACTAGGCAAATTAGTAGGAATGGCTGACCAAAATAGTAAATAAAGAAGAGGATCATTAGTTAACCGAGAGAGGTCAGGCAAATCCAAAGTTGCAAAGAAAGGAAACTGGCAGTTAGGATCCCGAGATGGATATTGATAACCCTGTGGGACGAGTCTTGTATCGGGAGGAGGATACCCAAGATATCTTGGAATAGCTTGAGAAATTGGAATCTGCATACCTCCTAGACATCCAGGGTGAGTCATACCGTATTGCGGTTGTATATGTACTTGAAACGTATGACCTGGGTATGGTTGATTATGAAAATGGATAATCTGCCCATTTGACCTTGAATGAACTGTACTTGAAAGGGTTGATTTTGCAAAGGTTGACCTTGGAGAAATTGAGCTTGGAAAGGTGGACCTTGAACAAATTGACTCTGGGGTAGACCTTGGAAAGGTTTCCCTTGAAATGACACTTGCATATATGGGACATTAGGCTATACAATAGGTATTTGGGACATTGACGGAATTGTAGGAATAGGTTGAACACTAGACACTTGAGGTAAAGACTGAACAAGGGGTTGCACCATTACTTGTGGTATAATTGGGACAATTACCTACGATACTCATGGAATGGGAGCTTGAGGCGAACCTGAACCTGGGTTCTGAACAGTATTTGGTGTTATCACCCCAAGAAACTCTCCTAGGTTGTATCTTGGAGATGCTCGGGAACATTACAAGCTCAACAAAATGTTGGAAATGGATGAATGGAAGGAATGATGCTTGTTCAAGCCAGATAACCACTTCTACTATGCTTAACTCTAGACATGGGTGAACACCCCCAGACTACAAAGCTTTGGACCACCAATTACTCACAGTTTGAGAAATAGGTGAAGATGGAGAATACTGACCACACCAGCAGATGCACAAGATCATGTGATGGTCGGCTACAACCAGTATAAAGGTCTGCAAACTTATTTTCTAATGCACATACAGGATGACAGCTCTCTGGCACTAAATAAACAGAAACCTGGATAACACATTCAATAATACATACAAGATTCTAACATAGAGGTGGGATGATAGCCCCTCAAATGCTAAGTATCAAGAGCACATGAATAAATGCATAACAGGCACGGCCTAGAACAGAGAAGAAGTGGAAAGTAAGCAATTAACAACAAAAGAAGCTTGTATTAGCTGAAAAATGAAGACCAGCCGCGGCAAGTATTAAAGTAGTTACAATCTCCAGAAGTTGAACCTTACATCAAAACCAGAACCATCAACCCTCATCACATTTGTGTTCTTGGTATATATAGAGTTTGATTACAAAAATGCTCTGCTATTCTATGCATGGAGGGGTCATAATGGACCACCAACCGCTTTAATTCTATGATGGAGTCTCTGTTATGATCTGATGGCTTTAATGAACAAAATTGATCCTCTCTGATATTCTGATGTCCTTCTTGAGCAGGTAGAATGTCCTATGAAAGAATGATCCATAACTGATAAATGTTGTGATTTGCTCGAGGAACGTCCTTCTTGTTCTTCAGCCATAGTGCTCTTGAATGCAGCTGTTGAAAAGTAACTGCGTCAGGTACAGGTAGCTGGCGACCTTTGTCCTTCTGGAGCATAGAATGGCTGTTGACGTGGATGGGCGGAGGAAGAAATTGGCCGTTGGGTTAAACGAATGAATGGCGGAGATCTATTAGCGAGGGACATTAGGAGAAAGTGGGAACAAACAGTCCTAAGCCATTGGATCTTGGGAAAATAGATCCAACGGTTATCGGGGGCGGAAGGTACACAAACGATAATGAGCGGGAGACGACGGACGGGCAGTAAGCGGTATTTCCCGCACCGCTTTTCGGAGGTGGGTGGTATTCGTACACGAGGGAAACCACTTTCATCGCGGGTTAAAGCGCAAGCAGCTTGCGGGATCGGGAGGTGCGAACGCCGTCCGATCGCAGCGGAGTAGATTGGACGGTGGAGGAAGCAGCGGTGCAGGTTATTCGCGGCGGGGACCGTCGGATCGGACGGTGTGCGATCGACGATGGGGATTAAGGTAGAGGGTCATATGCTGAGTTTTGTACAAGGTTTTGGAGGAAAAAACGTGATACATAGGGCTAAGAGAGTATGCAAAAGATGAAGGAGAACAAGGTAAATGACTGCTGCGAGCTCCCTGTTTGCAAAAACACACTGTGAAACTTGTATTCGGTCCTCCAAACGCCGAAGGGGGGTAGCAGAGCTAACACTGGCTCCTTCTGAGGATGAGATCCTCCCTGTGAGGTCTTAAGAACCTGCAAATCAATGCCTCTCCAATGAAAACAAATTAGCAAAATTCCTAGTGTTCCATTGGGCATGGAGTCTGATTGAACCTACACTAAGAGTGATAAAATCAAATATTTACAATTTTAAGGCCAAAGACCTTAAATCACATAAATTTTTAGAAAATGCCCATTAACTGGGCCATCAAAAACTGCTTCTCCTCCCCTGCTTTGCAGTAGAAAGGTATTGTTCCCTTGGATCTGAGAAATAATAAAAGGGCCTGTCCAGAAAGCATCAAACTTCCCATGGTTGCCTTTCTTTTCTTTTAGTGTATCCCACTTCAAAACCAAGTCTCCAACCTAAAAATTATCTACCTTTGTCCTCCTGTCAAAAGCTTCCTTGATCTTTTTCTAATGTGATGCAACCTTTTCAACTAGTTGTTCTCTGATTTGATGTAACTCTGTTAAATCAATGATTATTTTTTCCATGTCTTCTTCCTCATTTTGTTCTGGTTGCAGGAACTTTGCCATAGGGAGGGTAAGTTGAACTGGAAACACTGCCTCTGTGCCATACACCAGCTTGAATGAAGAATTCCCTGTGGATCTCTTAATGGTCACTCTGTCAGCCCAAAGTGCATATTTGAGCTTAGAATCCCAATTCTTTTTGTTGTCCTCCAACAGCTTCTTAATTATCCTTATTAAACTCTTGTTGGAAGATTCTGCTAGACCATTACCTTGAGGATAATATGAGGTGGAATGAACCAATTTAATACCCATTGAATCACACATTTCCACCAATTCTTTTGCTCTGAAGGCTGTTGCATTATCTGTGACTAATTTATGTGGGCAACCAAATCTTGTGAAGATATTCTCTGTCAAAAACTTCATGACCACATTATGATCAGCGTTCCTGGTAGGGATTGCTTCAATCCACTTAGTAAAGTAATCAATGGCTACTAATATATGTCTGTGCTGGCCACTAGAATGTGGATTTATTTCTCCAATGAAATCCAAGCCCCACTGCTGAAAAGGTCCTTTTGCATGTATTGGTTTTAAGGGTAGGGACTTCAATTGTTGTTTCCCTTCAAATCTTTGGCACCTGTCACAAGATTTAACAAATGAAAATACATCAGAAAATAAGGAGGGCCAATAATATCCATCTCTGAGGATTTTATGGGCTGTAGTCTTCCAATAATGGTGTCCTCCACACATGTTGGAATGAAACTGCTGCATAACTTCCATGGATTGTTCTTTTTCCAGACACCTCAAAAGCATTCCAGATGGGTCCCTCCAATAGAGCAGATTTTCGTTAATGAAATATTTATCTTCTCTAAGCTTAATAGTTCTGGCTTGACTTATGCTTAAGCTTGGAGGGATTTCTAATTTCAGCAAGAAATTGGCTATTGCTGAATACCAATCACAGGAAGCAATATTCTCTGCCAATGACTGCTTCTTTTTTGGTTCAGCTGTTACGTCTGTTTGACCATTTTCTGCATCTGTGCTTATGAGATTAATGTCCAATGTTCTACAATTATCTTCAACTAATAGTCTGGCAAGGCCCTAACCTCTAACAAGTTTGGTGGGCTTCAGTTCGATATTGAATTCAATCAACTTTGCAATCCATTTAGCCCTTCTTCCATCAACATTAGGCTGTGTTAGGACATCTTTTATTGCAGCAGAGGGTACATATGCAATTATCTTGGAATGTAGAATATAAACTCTAAAAGCTTTCAAAGATTTAATAAGAGCATATGCTTGTTACTCAATGACATCATACCTCAGCTCAGAATCCCTTAATGTCTTGCTGAAAAATGCCACTGGATGATCTGAGCCTTCTTCATCTGCTTGCAATAGAACTGTTGCAAGGGTGTCTTCAGAGGCAAACGAAAATATACGGAACTCCTTGTTGTAATCTGGGCTAATTAAAGTAGGAGCCTCCATAATAGCTTTTTTAATGGAATCAAATGATTTTCTTGCTGCTTGAGTCCATTTGACTTCTCACCCCTTTCTCAACATGGAGGTAATGTGCTTCACCAGTTCTGCAAAATTTGGGATAAACCTCCTTACAAAATTAATCTTGCCCAGAAAGGACTGGATATCCTTCTTTGATCTTGGGACAGAGAAAGTCTGTATTGCTTGTACTCTTTTTGGGTCAATTCGGACACCTGCAGCAGAAACAATATGTCCTAATAGCTTGCCTTCTTCTAAAGCAAACTGTGACTTTTTAGGATTGACTGAAATCCCAAACCTTCTGCACTTCAAAAATACTTTCTTCAAATGTTGTAAATGGTCATGATGGCTGCTGGAATATACTATTATATCATCAAGGTATATAAGGACAAACTTATTCTTCTCTTCCACAAATGCTATATCCATAGCTCTCTGAAAGGTGGCTCCAGCATTCATCAATCCAAAAGGCATCTTAGCATCCATAAAAGTGCCCCAAGGAGTGGTGAATGCAGTCTTTTCTTGGTCATCTGGATGTACAACAATCTGATTAAAGCTTGAAAATCCATCCAGGAAAGACATCACTTTGGCTCCTGAGACTTTTTGCAGCAAATGCTCCATCTTGGGTAAAGGGTAATTGTCTTTTTTAGAGCATTTGTTTAAGTTTCTGAAATCAACACAAAGTCTAATTTCTCCACTTTTCTTCCTCACCACTACTAGGTTGGCTACCCATTTTGAATATCTGAGAGGGATAGTAGCCAACAACTTTTTTATTTCTTTTTCAATTAGAGGGAGGAGCATAGGATTTATTGGTCTCAGCTTCTGCTTGAAAGGGATGGTATCTTTTTCTAAAGGGATTTTATGATGGATGATTTTCTTATCATATGTTTTCATGTCACTATATTCCTAGGCAAAGACATCGCAAATTGCTTCATTAAATTGCAGTATTTAGAACTTTGGTCAGCAGACAGATGGGTAGATAGATTTATATATCTTGTTTGACCTGGACTCCCTATATCATGCTTACATACTGCAGATTGATCTTCTTTTTGGGCAGCCTTGTAAGGCACATCATTATGATCAAATAGTCTTTCTAGAGGAATTAGACCCTTAGGTATATGATTACTGGGCAGTTGGACAATGCTATCTTTGCCAATTTTATTTCTAAGCTGGGATTGGGGATTTTCTTCTAAGGCTTCATTTTCTTGGTCAATTTGCATTTTAGAAAATTCATCAATGACTTTCAGGAACCTATTCACTTCATCATCATCTTCGAAGACTTTCCAATGCTAGACATTATCAGGCAAGGATGGTCTGTATTTCATTTGGACTTCATAAACTAGTCTGGGAGGCATGGGAGGGTTGAACATGCTAGCAAACACAGGAAGGGAATCAACAAGCTAATTTTTGGCTCTAGGAATGTATGAGATACAAAAACTGTCAAAAGAATATTTGAGTCTCCATACCTCATCACTGTATGCTTTCAACCTTGGGTGTTTTGCTTGAAATGTTCTGTTTACTTGCTGAATGATCAGATCAGCATCCCCAAACACTTTTATGCTTCTGATTCTTCTGTCTTTAACTGCGCTCAGGCTCAATATCAGAGCTTCATACTCTGCTATATTGTTTGTGACTTGGAAGGCCAGCTTAAAAGACAATTGTGTGCTTTCTTGTTGTGGAGATACCAACACCACCCCTGCTCCTGCAGTCTCCTCGGAACATGCTCCATCAATGAACATCTCCCAAACTTGACTTCCTTGCTCTTCTTCACCCTGAACTATTTGTTTTCTGATCTGCATTGAGGCCTTCTAAGATTCTTCTATTTGGAGAATACATGCTCCAAAATCAATGTCCACAGCATAAATAGGATGATTTGAAGGATTCTTTTCATCACTGATGATGTATGCCAGCTGTGCTTCTCTATACAATCTCCTGCTTTCTCCTCCAAAGACTGGGACAGTGGCATAAGATAGATCATTCTGTAATGTCCCACCTAGTCTCTTAATCCATCCTCTGGACAATAGCATGCCAAACTTGGGAGGGACATCTACTACCACAATCTCCATTACCATGCTTTTCATCGGTAGCTGAGTTAGGGTAATGACTAAATCTTTGATCAATCCTAAGCACTTTACTTTCCTTGAATCAAATGAGAATAGATCATGGTATGGTCTAGTGATATCAAGGCCTAACTCTTCCATGACAGCTTTTGGCATCAGATTGTGGCTAGCCCCTGTGTCTAGCAGGCAATTGTGGAGGATTTTGTCATGAATGGTCAAGGATACATAAAAATATGGAGAATTATCATCAGCAGGTTCAGTCATGGGGCTCACTACAACTGCAGGTCTATCATCTTGCAAATTGACAGAGTCATTGGAGGTTTGTGTGGCTTTCAGTTCAAGAGCTTCAAGGATAGGCTTTCTAAACACTTCACTCTTTACAAGTTCTAACAGAGGCACATATATTTTCAATTTATGAACTTCTGCTTCAAAACTAAAAGAGGAAGGGGACTTATGAGGACCTCTTACCTCTTGGACTGGTGCTTTTAGGATGACTGGGTTAGCTGTTAGTCTCTTATGTCTGGTATTCTGTGACTCTGTTTGGACAACAGCTCTCTGGGCAGGATTCTCCTTAATATTATTTTCTTGTGACCTCAGATTATATCTTTGTTGTTCACCAGTCTGTAGAGCAACCTCTCTGTCCCACTTTTGACTGGTTTGGTTCTGTATTAATGCTTCTTCGTATTTAGCTAGTGTCAAGAAGGCAGCACTGCCTTTATCTTCCATGCAATGTATTTCATCCTCCTCTTCGAATTGTTCCTCCTCCATAATTACATTTTGAAGAGGAGCTTTAACTTTGTGTTCTTCATTTGGTTCTTTACCCCTCTGAATGATTTTTAACTGCTCATTTGCCCTTCTGAATGGATTTGGATTTCTTGAAGCAAATGTGTTCTGAAGCCTTGTCTTTCCTGAGTTCTGCTCAATCTTAAGCTTAGATATTTCAGCAGCAAATGACTCTATCGTTCTAGTCATTTTATCTAGTGTAGGCTCTGATGATGAAGCAAAGGAAGAAGAAGCCTCACCTCTCTGCCTCCTTCTGTCAGTACGACTTTTAAGCTTTTTTGCAGCCATTATATTGTATTCTACTTCTAGAGCTGCATCTTGCATATCAACCAGAGTAGCACATCTTCTTTCTCTCAACAATAAGCAGAAATCAGAGTCAAAAGCATTGGCATAAGTGAGTTTAGCTGAAGTAGGGGTTGGCTTTACCTCAGTTGGTATTTTACTATACATCCTATTAAATCTTTTATTAAAATCAGGCAAAGATTCCCCCTTTTCTCTCTTCAGGTTACCAAACTCAATATGGTAATACAACAAGTCTTTCTTATCTCCCTAGTATTTCAAAAATGCATCATCTAAGGCTTCAATATCAGCAATAGATCTAGGGGCCAATTCTCTGAACCACTTTCTAGCCTCTCCATCAAGCCTCTGGACAAAAAGTCTCATCCACACATCATTCTCACTAATGTCTAAGTTATCAGCATAACTGTAAAAAGATTCAAGGTGTTCTTCAGCTGTTACCCCATCTATACCAGTAAACTTAGGCATATATTTCTGGTATTCCCCTGTAGGCATGGCATTCAAAGGGGCAGGCAATACCAGGGGTCCATACCTAGCAGCTATTATTCTTTCCATCTTTGTTGGTGCTTGCTGGCCTACCATGACTAGGGTAGGTGGAAGGATACTAGTAGATTGAATCATAGGGAACAATGAAATGGATGGTATAGATAAGGGAGTATGATGGACTGTATGGGAAGCTTTCTTTGGACTGGGATCCAAAGGGGAACTAAATTAACAACGAACTTTATGAATCTCTGCAGGCGATTTCTCACCAGGAACACTAGGTCGCAGATCTTCAAACTAAGTATTTTTAACTATGACCTCCTCTTGCAAAGATTCATAAGATTTCTTGGGCTTACCTGATCTTGATGCTCCTTTCTGTGAGGTTTTCTTTGATTTGAAAATCTTCTCAGGGTCAGGCACTGGTTTAGCTGGTGATTTCTGAGGATTCCTTCAAGTATGCCTCACAAACTGAGCTAGAACTGAAACGTGCAGTCGCCACCAGGTAGGTCCTCCAGTAGAGTTGCCAAATAGATGATTACAACTGTGGAGCGATAAAAAGGTGTCTTTTTAACTCCTAATTACCTTCACATTAATTGTCAACCCAGGGACGACTTTTTATTTCAAGAGTGTACTCAATCTGAGGCGGCTATTTATTCAAGAGTAATGTTATGAAAGATGTAGTACAATGCTCAAAATACAAAGATAAATGGATTCTTGGCTACAACAAACTACTCTTTAAGGACTAAATCACACATTTAAGAAACTAAGCAATTCATCAGTCAAGGGTTCAGTAGCAATAACTCATCCCTTTGGAAACTGATGTAACCAAAAGTAATCAAGGAACAGATCATCAATCTGGGGGCTAGACAACAAATGCCAATGCCCACTACAATTTTAGATCGTTCTGCACACCAAAGCAATCGATAACGCAAATAACAGGAAATGGAACAACAATTAAGAAATGGAACATCATCTACTTCTATAAAAAGGATGGAACAACAAAACTCTATCCTACGTAAATGAATGCAACAAGAATTATAATCATCAAGAATTAAGTAACAACCTTTGAATTGAATAGCAAACAGAAATGGAACAGCAAATTATCAAAGATAAAGTATAGAACAGCGGATTAAATCTGAATGTACAGCAACCCACGTCAAGCACGCAACACACTTATCATTAAAAGGGACAGTAATCTGAGCTTTGATACAATACACATGAACCACAGCTATAAAGTAACAACAATCATAACGGAACAACAATCCCGAATAAACAACAGTCACAATTTAAGAATACATCATACAGTTGTACCGATTTAGGAACATACAACGCGGTTAATCTGTAATCGAATGACAATCTGTAAGGAACAACAATGTTATATCAATTATCAAAAGGAACAGCAATGCGATAGAAAGTTAAAATGATAACATAGCATTCCTGTTGCAGATAACGATAGTATCCAATCAAGCATATATAACAACGCTGATATGTAAAACAGTAAAGTGCGTCAGATTACAGAACAAAGTAAAAGAAAGAGATCAAACCACACATGAAGCGTAAAGATATAATACAGCAGCAGCGTAATCTACCAGTGGCTGAGCCCTTAGCTGCCAACGGACGCTGCTGGGCTACTTCAGATGAGAAGAATGAGCAGCAACTCCCAAATCATATATTAATCATCAAATTGTGAAATCATTACAACAACAAAAGCTTGAGAATTACAACAGTAATGCAACAATCTCCTTTTCCTCCTATTCTATCCCATCATGAATAATCCATCATCATTTTTCCATCTCCAAATTAATCACCCCTCTCTAAATTAATCATCCCCTTCTCTGATCTCTGTTCTCATTAAAATAAACAGAGATCAGAGAGAAGTTACAACAAAGATAATTACAACATGATTTCCATTACAAAATTGGATTGATTCTAACCAATTGATCAACAAGAAAATATACTCCCATTCAACTTTTAACAAGAGCAAGGCGAAATTGGTCTTTGCAGCTGAGATTGGAGGACGACCGCAACAACAAATATGAGAAAATCGTGCTCAAAGAACCCTGCGTTTCTCTCAGTACAAGCCGAATTTAGGCAAATCGTTCTTTACTAAAGTTAGTTGGGTCCGTTCTGGACAAAACCCATGTTCTAGATTTTCTAGATTCGTCTTCATTTGCTCAGAATCTCAACCGCAAAACTATCACTCCTTATTCCAACGAATTTTTGAGTTGGCACTTTTAATGATCAAATCTTCAATCTGGAAATTACCTTGGAGGCTAAAAATGGTGAATATTGTTACAACCAATTTATTAAAACTATCATTGATAAAATCATGCATAATCATCAATTTATTATAAATAAAGGAGAATAAATAATATTTTCTTGTGAGAGCATAAATCATCATAAAATAGAATTATATGATAAACCGTGATTAATAACATGATAAAGAAAAGTAAAAATGGATGAAATAAGTGTTAAAAAGGTGGTCGTATTCACGACCCAACAACAACCAGAAATGTGCGTAGACTTTGTCTATCATCAAAATCTGGAACTGTGTCGTTTCCCAGGGAAGCTGAGCTTCAATCTCCTCTCCCCGGCAACAACGCCAATTAATGTTATCACCCCAAGAAACTCTCCTAGGTTGTATCTCGGAGATGCTCGAGAACATTACAAGCTCAACAAAATGTTGGAAATGGATGAACGGAAGGAATGATGCTTGTTCAAGCCAGATAACCACTTCTACTATAATTAACTCCAGACATGGGTGAACACCCCCAGACTACAAGGATTTAGACCACCAATTACTCACAATTTGAGAAATAGGTGAAGATGGAGAATACTGACCACACCAACAGATGCACAAGATCATGTGATGGTCGGTTGCAACCAGTATAAAGGTCTGCAAATCTATTTCCTAATGCATAGACAGGATGACAGCTCTCTGGCACTAAATAAACAAAAACCTGGATAACACATTCAATAATACATACAAGATTCTAACACAGAGGTGGGATGACAGCCCCTCAGATGCTAAGTATCAAGAGCACATGAATAAATTCATAACAGGCATAGCCTAGAATATAGAAGAAGTGGAAAGTGAGCAATTAACATCAAAAGAAGCTTGTTTAGCTGAAAATGAAGACCAGCGCTGCAAGTATTAAAGTAGTTACAGTCTCCAGAAGTCGAACCTTACATCAGAACCAGAACCATCAACCCTCATCACATATGTGTTCTGGGTATATATAGAGTTTGATTACAAAAATGCTCTGCTATTCTATGCGTGGAGGGGTCATAATGGACCACCAACCGCTTTAATTCTCATATGGAGTCTATGTTATGATCTGCTGGCTTTAATGAACAAAATTGATCCTCTCGGATATTCTGTTGTCCTTCTTGAGCAGGTAGAATGTCCTATGAAAGAATGATCCATAACTGATAAATGTTGTGATCTGCTCGAGGAACGTCCTTCTTATTCTTCAGCCATAACGCTCTTGAATGCAGTTGTTGAAAAGTAACTGCACCGGGTACAGGTAGCTGGCCACCTTCATCCTTCTGGAGCATATAATGGTTGTTGACATGGATGGGCGGAGGAAGAAATTCGGCCTTTGGGTTAAACGAATGAACGACCGATATCTATCAGCGAGGGACATTAGGAGAAAGCAGGAAAAAATAGTCCTGATCCGTTGGATCTTGGGCGGATAGATCTAATGGTTATTGGGGGCGGAAGGTACACAGATGATAACGAGCGGGAGATGAAGGATGGGTGATAAGCGGTATTTCCTGCACCACTTTTTGGAGGTGGGTGGTATTCATACGCGGGGGAGCGATGCAATAAGCGCGCGACACGTGGCAGATGTGACGAGAGGGAAACCGCTTTCCCCGTAGGTTAAAGCGTGAGTAGCTTGCGGGATCAGGAGGTGAGAACGTCGTCCGATTGCGCCGGAGTAGATTGGACGGTGGAGGAAGTAGCGGTCCAAGTTATTGGCGGCGGGGACCGTCAGATTGGACGATGTGTGATCAACGGTGGGGATTAAGACAAAGGGTTATATGCTGAGTTTTATACAAGGTTTTGGAGGAAAAACCGTGATACAGAGGGCTAAGAGAGTATGCAGAAGATGAAGGAGAACAAGGTAAATGACTATTGTGAGCTCCCTGTTTGCAAAAACACAAGGCGAAACTTGTATTCGGTCCTCCAAACGCCGAAGGCGGTAGCAGAGCTAACAATTGGTATAGTAGATTGTACCAAGGTTTGAGGAATACTCAGGACAGGATGCTGAAGTGGTTGTTGGGTAGGTATTGATGGATTAACCTGGATATTTGGTTGGGCTTGAAGAGGCATGCCTTGAAAAGGTAATTGTTGTATAGGTTGTCTAATAGGTTGAAAAGCTTTATACACAGGCACTTGAGAAGCAATTGGACTCAACTGTTGATTTAATGAAGGGTTCCAGATTGTGTTCATTCCAGGGTAAGGCATTCCAATAGTGGGTTGAAGCATAATAGGTTGACCAAAACCGATTTTAGGAATTTGAGCATAATTGAGATAATTTCAGGTAGGGGGTTTCCCCCCAGCTATAGGGTAAGATCCACCTAAAGGTTTCCCTTCCAGTGGAGGATATAACAGTTTCCCCCACGCAGGTAATAACCACTTGTTGGGTTGGTTTGGGGATTACCAACATTACCGAAAATCATATTAATAAATTGTTCAAATGTTAAACATTCATTGGTAGGATTAATTACACTCATTGACATGTTTGTAGATGGGTTCGAGGAAGAAGCTCCTGAAAAAGATACAACAAGAGAGTGATATCCAAGCGGTAGAAAACCACCATACAATGTTGACTCCAGAGAAGTAGAAAACATAGATTTTTTTGATGAGGTACTTCTATCAATCATCATAGACCAGTCAAAACCTGGTACGCTAGAATAAGGAGTCGTTTATCGTGCAATCCCTTGTCCTAAAAAGCTCAAGGGTGTGAAATACCAAGTGTCAAGGTGAAGAGATCTAAACAAAAGCTCTGAGATATCTGTAGGTTCACTTGTAGAAACTATTGATTTTTCCTCTTCTTCCAAAGAAAGTTATTCAATGCTAATGAGACCAGGGGGCAGACTATTAGTAATAATAAGTTTCACCCGTGGTGAATGTGGAGGATATGGAATATGCGCTGTAGTAGGCGTATAAGTCTCATGTTCAAAAATATCAGACTCAAGTTCGTCAATATCTAGTTCATAAATGGGATTTGTATCTAAAAACTCTCTAGTATTTGATTCAGTTTGAATGAGTTCAGTAATTTGTAAATCAATTCCTTCTGAGTGTGATGTTAATTTATGAGTTTGATAAAATTCAGTTTCTGTCACTGCAAGGCCTAAAATAGTAGATGTTTCCAGTCGATTAACTTAAATTCCTTTTACATCAAAGTATATAATAGAAGAAGTTTAAATTTATGTTGCAGTTCCAGATCCCGATGATTTAGATTTTTCGGTTTTTATCTTTTCTAACTGACTTAGTGTATACTCAGCGGGGGTCACCGAGTATCTTGCATGATTCTCTTGGTAATTCTGCCACAATGAAAAAATTTCAATTGATAAATTACACAATATCTAAGTTACACCTAAAGTCTCTAAAAAGTAAAAAAAATAACAACACAAAAAGTAACACACGCTAAAAATATAGGAGTTCAAACCATACAAACCAACTCTTCACAGAGATCAATAAGTACTAGTTGGTGATGAAATCAAACGTCGGAGTGATCAAGGTGAAAAGCTTTATAGAAATGAGTGTTTGGAACCAGTTACCTTGACAATCTGCTTAATGAAATAGTCTGGTGCAAGTAACCCGGCTAGAAACCATCTCGAGCAAATATTACCCTCCAAAAAGTTAAGTGAGTCTAGTCAACGTTTGTTCCAAGTACAACAAGACCTTCCCTCTATCGTCACCTTAGGTAGAGCCCTATGATTAAAGTCACTAAGGTCACCATATACAATAATTTTACTTAGGGGGGCAATCGCAGATCAGACGTACACGCAAGGGCAGAGTAACAAGCTCAATCCCTTGAAGGATTATCCACATGATCAATTGGAGGTTTACTTTCAAGTGACCCCAAGTACCTTTCGGTATCATTGCAATACGTGCAAATCACTATATCTAGGCCAATGAAGTGGGTATGATCATTTCACCAGGTTCGACACAATCTTGTGCTTAACTCATGTACAATCAGAGCTTCCTAGAGCAAAACAAAAATAATTGGATTTTCTCTCCCTAACGCAAGATTCCATTGTTCGTTTGTAGGTTTGGAAAGTTTACTTCCTTCCCTGTTCCAAAGCCCTACACTTAAGCTATTGTAGATGGCAAGAGCCCTAAAAGATGTAAAATTCTAGATGAATTTTAATTAACGTTGTATTTTTAAGTTGTTCTTTACTCAATAGGTGATGAAGGTGAAACTTATGATGATATGACACGACACGAAATCTTAATGCACTAAAAAATGCAATAAAAACTTTCAAATTCGATGAATCCTATTTAGAGAAAAGAATGAGTTTGAACTTGGATTTTTCGAAATGAAATGTAAAAACTCACAACTTTTTCAATTTTTCTAAAGAAACCAATTTCACTTTAATGTAATGAAAATGCAAGCAACAAATCAAATTCCAGATTTCCCTAAATGTCAAATATGCCAAGATACTCTTTATCTCTTATCACTCAAAACTTTCAAACACACATAAATCAATCAAGAGAGTTGGAGAAAAAACATTTTCCCTATGAATGGTTTGATTTAATGTAGTAACAGTGTAATTGTGAGAAATTTCCAAGATGAAAGTAACAATTTCCTTTATTAATAAAAAATGACCATAATTCCTTCACAAAAGCACTAGGTCTCAAGAAACCCTAATTTACAATTCAAAATGAGTTTGACCACAAATAAGCAAAAACTAAGTCTTAGCTGGTGTATTTGATAGAACAAAATAAGAATATCATAAACAAAAGGACAATCAATCTTGTTTTGATCTATAAGCAAATCAACCAGGCAAAACCCTAAGTAATTTCTTCAAAAAGATATAATTCTAAAAAAACATTAACAAAGCACTCAAATAAGATCACCAAAGACACAACACAGTCTAAACAAAGATAATGAAAGTTCCAGAAAATCAAAGTCAGGTTTGGTTTGAAGCAAAAGATATATTTTTAAAAATTCTCAAGGCATGCATGGGTAAATAGTGCAAAACGGAGCGCATGCGCCTAGTGGCTAAGGATAAACTAGCGCAGAACTGCACACTGTTAGCAAACAAAAACAACACAGGGGTAAAAAACTTAAGAAAAAATAAAAATGCAAAGAATCAACCACATAGATCTGAAAGGTCATCAATTTATAAAGACTTAGGTCTGGATAGATCAGAAGAATCAGAAAGCAAAACTAAGGAAAAAGACAAGAACATAGATGTTCCCCAGTATGGTCGCCAATTTGTTACACCGGGCAAATCCCTCTTGTAGACAAGAGTGATCTCCCTATATCCTTGACAGAAACTAGAAACAAGTAAGACAATTGAACTAACCCTTTCCCTAAGTTGAACTTGTTTGAATTATAAGAATTAAAGCTAATGGATGAGCCTCTTACCTATTTCACGAAATGCTCAACGAAGATCCCTTGTTGTGATTCAATGCTTGATAAGACCCACAAACATCAACCATAAAAGGATCAAAGTCACATGCAATATAATAATCCAAACAACTTAACCTAATGATCAAGAAAATTAGGAATTGAATTTTCCTTAATAAACATTATAAACAATTATAAACCATTCATTATTCAAATAAGGCAAATCAATGGGAGAAAGTGTTCATTTGTATTAATCAAATATTAAGAGGAGCCTTACAACCTTCACCTTGATGTCGTGAGGTCCCTCCCAAATGCCTTCAATCTCCTCCTTAGATGACAAGCTTTCCAATCTCAAACTAACAACATAAGTTTGTCTTCTCTGAGTTCTGACCTCCTCAATCCCTCTACCCTCTAGTCATTTTATAGGCCAAGAGGAATAAGTTTTAGATCCAAAAGAGGAGGATGAGACTCCTTGATTGAGGGATTAGGTTTCCATGAGAAAAGTTATTAAGATGCATCATCTGAGGGTTATAGTTCGAATAGTCATCACCTGGAAGGTTTTAGTTGGAAAATATTTGACCAACTATGTTTCTAGAATGTACTTTTTATTTTTATTTTCTTGAATTTACCTGCGCAGGTTATAGTGGCAGATAGGGCATAGCTCTATGATGTTCTCAGAGTTAATTCCAGCAAATGTGCGGGAAAATCTAGAAAAATCAGCGCAGGTGGAACTTAACAAGGTGTGATAGCTATTTTCCCCAAATTTCTCATCTACTTCAAGATATTTTGGGTTGTTTGACTTTTGAGGGAGTTGGTTCAAACATGTTCACAGATGGTAAAAAGACCCATAAACTAATCAAGTGTCATGGTGAAAAATTGACATGTAACATCTAGCATCTAGCTTGTCCATCTCCAACATTTTTCTAGAAATGAGTGATTATGCAAATGGAGTTGAGCCTTGTACTTTTTATTCCTTTTCGGGGTGTTATCGGGAAATCTAGTGTCCATTCAAAGCTGCTAGTCCCACTAAGACGGGTAGCTATCTTGGAAACAAACAAACTAAAGTTACTTTTGTTTTCCTTTATGAGAAGTAGATGAAAGAGAAGAAGAGAGTACCAACCTCAGTCTTTCGCTTGGCTCCTTGCTTGTTTCCTCTCCCCTTTGACAAATATTTGCTGCTCCTTCCTTGTTTGTCCTGCTTCAAAGAACACCTATAGAGTTAAAGTAGCATAATACCATCAAATCATAGAGATCTACAATCATAAGAAATATAGGATCAGATATATATTGACCACACAAATGCATATATTAACTCAGACATACAAGAATGTGGAGGAAAGCTCAGATAGCTTTATTGATAGAAAGAATAGAAGAGAGGATTACAACCCATTGATCTCGTCATCCTCCTAGCATGAAAGCCATTCTTCACCTCATGAAAAGCTTAGATCACCCAACACTATGATGTTCCACAAAGAAACCAACAACACTTCCTTACAAAATACAAGATTCTAGCCTTTGGATCTTTGGGATGAGGGATCCATATATAGATGTTTGCAGGTGGGTGAGTCAGCTTCTGGGATTTTGATTAGTGTCCTCTCTTTGATAGTTCTCAATTCCACTTGGAGATTTCATGATCTCTTTCTCATCCCTGGGCGAATTCAAAGAGGCAAGCGTCACAAGAGAAGTTTCTGGAAGATTCCATGATCATCCACCTTGCAAACTGTCTCTTCCATTTGCCTACTCTCGCTCATCGCACCCTACAAAAGGGCTTTCCAGTATGCATTGCACTTTTTGCATGTGGCAGGTGAGATGCATCGCACCCTTAGCACTGAGTAGTTTGTATGTTCCAGTTTTGACCAGTTCTGAGCAGTTTCTCATGGAGAACTTCTGGGAAATAATGTAATCAACTGACCTTGCTCCTTTAGGCATGAAGAAACACTTTTAGGGACTTAGAAGCCCTTGTTTTATGGACATATGTGATTGGGGTTGCAGTGCCCAAATATTTCTATAACAGTTGCCCCCTAAAGCATGAGGTCGTAAATCTTTTTGATGTCGAGTGAAATGCTTTATCATGAGGATCCGAGGATTTTCGAACTGGAAGGCAACCTGTAATAAGATACAATACAATACATTATCTTCATAATATTCTCATGATCTAGCTGAGGCGGGCATTCCCATGCTTAGCTTTATAAATTCATGCTCACGTACATAGGACAGACAACCGTCTGTGTGGCAGACTGATGATTCTAGTAGAGCCATCATCCTTTGGCTTGGATGATTATCTGTGCAACAATGATGTACATTTGATGTCTTTATTTTCCTAAATATATCGTAGCCCGGATGGATGAAACTAGATCTGGGGTCTTCAAAAATCGTTCAATCTTCACCCGAAGTACAAGTCGATCCATGTGAAAAGATGTTCTGGAGTCGAACATGGAAAGACATCGCCTGATTACTAGCCAATGATGTAAGTTGTTAACAAGCATGAGAGGAATCACAGATAATGATGATGACCCTCAAGGTACGACAGTACAATTCATGTGGTGTGAAAATGGGACTTGGCATCAAACACCACGCAAAATCTTTCGGTCGAAGGCCATTGATGTAAACCTGTCGCCAGAAGTGAGAAACTTGCCATTGAGGCATGCAAGCTTCAAAGTATTGAAAGGGTTGTTCCTAGATCGACTTCTTGGATAATGAGCTGATGTCAACAAGAAGTGACCCATCGTAGGAGGGCATTAATGAATCCCACATCTACGACACAAAAAAGAGAAAATGATTTTGTGGAGGTGAAAACGACTTGATGATACAGGGTTCAAGGTGGCGGTCATGAAAGAATGAAGGGTGAAGGTATTGCAACGGATGAGACACAAGCTGGGTTGGTGAATTCTATGAGTGACTTCTCTTGAACATATCGGCGACACTGAAATGGATTGGTAGCGTTAACCCCAAAAATGGATGGTACGGTGGACCAATGGTAATATGACCGGTGAACGAAATAACCCAACCCGACTCAATCATGGCAATGGAGTGAAAGTGTCATGTTCAAGAGTGACTTGCTACCAATAAAGTTTCTTCAAGTTTTCTTCCCAATTTATCCCTAGTCATTGTTGACCAGTACCTCTTTATTTTTGTCAAGCTTGAGGAGGATAACATATGCTTGTTCTATAATTTTCCCTTCAGGCAAACTCGTCGCTATGTTTTAACGAGCCCAGCGACAATGAAACTCGTTCTTGTCTGCATGGACAAGTTTGTCGCTATTGGTTTTAACAACTTTAACGACAAAGATAACTCGGTCCTTTTTCAATTTTAGAGAGTCTGAAAAGGGACAGAATGAAAACTCCAGGATTCCTTTTTCGCCATGTAATCCCTTATGTCCAAAAAAGTGTAAAATAATACAAAAGGGATGACTTTTCGATAGTTTTAACGAACCGAACAAGACAAGTGCTCAATTTTTTTGTGTAATAATCCCTCAGGTCCAAAAAGATTAAAATCTAGAGGAGGGATAGGACTTCCGATCGTTTTAACGAGCTGGAGAGGCCAATTGCTCGGCAATATTTTCATATTTTACGAGTCAGATGAAAAGAGCTTAAAGCAGACTCGTTTTTTGAGGAATGGGTGATATTTTCGGGTAGCAGCTGGTTCCAGGTAAGGTTTGGAACTTTCTAATCATGGCAGTGTAAAGAATATGGCTAACAGAATCAATCGTCACAGTTGTTCCTCAAAAAGGGTAAACAATCAAATGGAGGCATATGATCGGCTAAAACAGAGTGGAGGTGATGGTAAGAACATGACCAAGGCTCAAAAGTTGATGATAATGCGATCGCAATGGTTATTTACCGAAGGTGGGTTCATTTTTTAATGAGCTTAAACTCTGGTGGAACATATGCTCATTGCCAGGTTTATTTTTTAACGAGCTTGAACTTCGCGTAAAATTGCTCGTGATAATGGTCACTGATATTTGATTCACTGTTAACACTATGTTCTTTTGACGATCGTACTACCTGTTCAATTGCTCCATCAAACTGATTAGAAATGAGAATACATGCTTGAAAAATGAGTTAAAACACTAATACCCTACTCGAATTACGTGAAAAGTAACTTAAAAAATAGTTTTTACTCCTCATTTTACCATTTCATTTGAATTTGGGATTGTTGGAGCTCTGGAGGTATCCCCCACCTAATTTTCATCAGCTGATTCTAGGAGATTCTTTGGACGATTTTTAGCACTATCTGGACCAGGTAGGAGCTAAACCTAAGCTCTTCAATTGCATTCTTTCCTTTTTGAATTTTGAGCATGTTTTCCTGCTTTTCTGAGCCTCTGGGGTTTGAACAATTCGTTCTGCCCCCATCGCACCTAGTATACATCGAAAGGTGCGATGCATACTAGGCTAGTCATTGGCCAGTTAGTATGCATCTCACCCAGTACATAGATAGGGTACGATGGGAGCAAGAAGGAAAACTTTTGCACTGATTTTTCATGGAAACTTTACCTGTTTTTTGCCAAATCAGGATCTTAATTCTTCTCTTGTTTGCTTTTCAGAGATTCATCGGAGCAAAATGGTTGTTACATGGTGTGAACATGATCATGAAGAAGAGGACATGATTGCCTTACATGATCCGAGTACGGTAACTGCATTGCAGAACTGTGGTTTGCTAAAGTTCTTCCACATATCTAGCATGAGGCAACAAATCAACTTGTTGCAATATTTCCTCGATGCATGGGATCCTACCAACCAGGTGTTCCAAATTAGAGGCAAATCCATCCCCTTGACTGTTGAGGACATCTACTTCTTAACCGGTTTATCGAGGCATGGTGCCCCTCTCTCACTATCAGGTTCCACCCGTGGGGGCGAATCCGTGAGGGATTATATTCTCCGATACTGTAGAGAAGGATATCAGCCGAGTAGGGACGGCAAGATCAATATCCGAGATGTCACCGACCGGTCCTTGAGGACTATCTTATTCACCTTTGCTAGATTGGTTGGCAGCGCGACCCTTCACTTAGCCAGCATGTCCTATATGCAGTACGCCTTGGAATGTCTCAAACCAAAGGTATTCAACTGGTGTGATGCAGTACTTCCAGTGATAAAAGAATAGCTTACCAAGGTGAAAAACAGAATATCCAAGAACTTTAGCTATGGTTCTATTATGACCGCTTTCGCCTTAGAGAAGATCCCACTAATGCAGCCACAATACATTTCACTTGGTCTACCACCACCGACTGAGCCACGGATGCAAAGATGGTTTGACCTTATGGCCATACATGTTGGTCAGTCACATGTTTCCTTCTCTGATGCCTTCTTCGAGTGGTTCAACCGTCAACAGATGGTTTATGCCGAGTGTCTGTATGCTGGGATGGATTTCGGGGGTGACCCAAATTTGGCACTGTCGGCTTGCGAGTAGTGGGGTGTCATAGGTAAAAAATTCTGACCATATCTCTGTTTATTGCTTTTATAATGTTCTTGTGCTTTCTTTTATCAAGACTAATCAAAACTCATGTGCTCATGCAGATATCGGCCCAGTGCGACCAGCAGTGCGCCTGAGAGCAGCGGCTGCCATTCTAGTAGGAGAGGCTGTAGGGAGGGTTGTCCTTCGTGATTTGGATGTAGCCAAGACTCTTGCATTGTTGTAGGATCAGATCGAGGGTCTCACCCTTGGTACTCTGGATGTGAGGACCGACGAGCTGCCTCTGAGATTACAGCGACATACCACTGGCGTGTCGAGCTGATGGACTAGGCTCTTACACATGATTGCACAGGAGGTGACTTGTTATCACCAGCACCATTAGACTAGGGTGCCCCCTAAAATTTTGAGTTTTTGGGTCATATGACTGATTTTGTCTTGGACACAAAACACTATGTACAAACTTTAAACAATTGTATATATATTTTTTTATTTTCGGAGCTTTATTTTAGTTAAGTTATATGATCCTGATGCAAATATTGATGAAATGCTTTCCTTTTCTAAATGTTGCAAATTTCTATCTAACACATAATTTGCCAATGAATCGATTAATGTGTTTAAGTTTCTGGAAATGTGTTGATATTGAATAGAATCAAACTGCCTTTCCAAAATCTTGAACCTTAGGAACATACGATAGATAGCTGGATTCCGCACAAAATAGATGCCAGTAAGCTGTAGAATGACGAGTTGTGAGTCTAGCCTAACAACAAGTCGGCGTATGCCATGCGCGATGGAATTAGAGAGGAGCTCTATCAACGTGTTGTATTCAGTGACGTTGTTCGTCGATCGACCAATACATACCCCTCTAAAACTCACTAACTCGCCGTTTGGATCAAAGATGGCCCAGGTTGCAGAAGACACGTTCTGCGAACTACGACTCGCTCCATCGGCATATCCAACAAATGACTCCAATAGGTTCGACATCTGCAACAAATGAAAAAGCAGATTACCTAACCAAAACAATTACTCTTAACGGAAAAAAAATGTAACAAAAGCATATGAAGAGCTTACTACACTGAGTCAAGCATAGTAACGCTTAAGGTACAACCTGTTTCAGGGTTGCGACAGTGGAATCCCATCATAATCCACTAGCTTGTAGGCTCCTTTTGTTAATACATGCTTAACAATATAGGGGCCCATCCACAAAGACTGGAAATTACCTGCTCCCAATTTATCGGATTCCTAGTCGTAAAGTAAGACCAGGTCACCTTCTGAGAAGACACGGGGTTTGACATTCTTGTCAAACTGTGCCTTGAATCATTTCTTATGTGCTTCATTAGCCAAGGCGGCATCACGACAGGTTTCATCGATTTGGATTAATTCCAAGAAATGAGCCTCCTCTTCTGAAGTTCCAGGGAGAAGGTCGACTGCGAGCTTGAGGGGCAAAATTTTGCACTTAACTGGTAAGAACGCTTCCAGGCCATACACCAGCTGAAAGGGTGTAAACCCAATCATGTTTTTCACCGATGTTCGGTATGCCCACAAGGCTGAGTATAGGATTAGGTGACAACTCCGTTTATGGACTCCAATCATCCTTTGCAGCATGTGTTTCAGGACTTTATTGATTGCCTCAACTTGCCCGTTAGCTTGCAGATAATACGGAGTAGAGCTGTCATGGGACAGCCCTAATTTGGCAGCCAACTTGACCATCATGTGATTGTGGAAATGTGATCCATGATCTGTGGCTATAGCTTGTGGAACACCGAATCTGGAGACTACATGATTGAAAAATAAAATAGCAGCCGTTTCACCGCTGTTGTTTAATGTAGGCATCGCCTTGGCCCATTTCGTAAAATAGTCAACTACGACTATGATATACCCATGCCCCCAAGCCGAGGTGGGGTTACATGTCATGAAATTTATGCCCCATTTTGCGAATAGCCCAACAACAACTACTGGTTGCAGAGGTGCGGGCTGTATTCTGGTTTTGTGGTCGAAGATTTGACAAGCATGGCAACTTCTGAGTGTGATTATGCAATCCTTGAACATTGTTGGCCAGAAGTATCCTGCTCGTAAAATCTTTTGTGCCGTAGCATAACCAAATTGATGCCCCCCACATGCGCCTTAATGACAATCATTCAGCACTTTTTCGGCCTCCTCATGGGTGAGGCACCTTCGCAGAACTATATCGATACCACGACGGTAAAGTGTATCACCGACGATCATGTAGTCTTTTGCTTGGTATCGAGTACGTCGTTGTTCTGAGTGAGAGGTATTAGACCTATATGTTTGGATCTGGAGATAGATGATTATATCTCCATACCACGGGTCGGTTGAAGATATTAGAAACAAAGGTTCATCCTCGATTGTTGCTTTGGATGTTGAATCATTGGACGACAATGGGAAGTCACATAGTAACTCTGCAAAAACAAACGCTTTCTTTGATTTGGATTTTACGAATTCCAATTCAAACTCTTGCAAAATTGCTATCCATTTCGAATATTTGCCCCCAAGCAACTGTCGCGACAAGATGTAAGTCATGGGGTTGCAATCTGACAAAATGGTAGTTTTTCGGAAGAAGACATAGTGTCGAAATCTCTGTACCGCTTGAATAGCTACAAGAGCCAGCTTTTCAACATAGGAGTACTTGCTTTCTGTATCATTTAGGTTTCGACTTAAATAATAGACAGGATGTTCGATTCCATTGTCTTTTTGAGCTAAAACCATTGTGATGATCGTATCTGTTGCAGCCAGATACAGGTTAAAGTCTTTTTTATAATCAGGAGCATACATTAATGATGCTTTTATTAGGGATTCCTTTAGAGCATCAAAGGAAGCTTGCGCAACCTGATCCCAGTTGAAGGGTACTTCTTTTTTCAACAGACGCGTATAACCTTGAGCAAGTTTGGTGTAATTTGAATGAACCTCCTCAGAAAGTTTGCTTTCCCTTGGAGTTTCTGAATCTGAAGCAAATTTGAAGTTGGAGGCAGATCGATGATCGCCTAAACCTTACACAGGTCGAGGCGAATCCCATCCTTTGAAACTAAAAAGCCAAGTAAATGACTAGAACCGACACAAAATACACACTTGTGCGAATTGAGTTGTATCTTGTAGTGTCGGAAATGTAGAAATATTGCTCTCAAATTCCGCGGATGATAGGTCCGCTTTCGCGAATGAGCCAGAAGATCGTCGAGGTATGGTTGAATGATGTTCTTGATGTCATGGAAGGCATACTTCATTGCCCTCTGAAAGGTTGCCCCTGCGTTCTTTAAACCAAAAGGTAGCTTTCGGTACGCGAATGTGCCCCACGGACAAATAAATGCAGTCTTTGACTGGTCCTGTGGGTGGATATTTATTTGATTATACCCGGAAAATCCATCCATAAATGAAAAGATTTCGCGTCCGGCACATTCATCAATTATCTGGTCGATAAAGGGTGTAGGATAGTTGTCCTTTGGACAAGTCTGATTTGCATCCCTATAATCGATGCACACTCTAATCGTTCCTTACTTTTTCATCACAGGAACAATGTTCGATACCCAATCGGTTAGAGGAACTGGGTAAATGAAACCAGCATGGACAAGTTTTTCAACTTCTGCCTTGATGGCAGCGGCTTTCTTCGGGTGCACCTGCCGAAGCCATTGTCATATTGGTTTGACGTCTGGATACATCTTAATTTCGTGCTCAACTATGCTCGAGTCAATGCCTAGCATTTGTCCATATGACCATGCAAAGACATCTTTGAACTCGCGAAAGAGAGCGTAATATACTTCCAAATCTGATGAAGAACAAGACTTGCCAACATTAATATTCTCTACAACATCTGGTTTGGTCGAGATATTTATGGCGATAATTTCTTCAATATTGGATAGGTTTCGCTCGGAATCCACCGTATTTACAGTATTTGACAGGAAATAAAAAACTGAAGGATGATTAAGGTCGCTAGAACAATCTTCTTTGTAATCTGGAAGATGGGAACGATGGTGATAATCTTCCCATGGTGCTCCCTCTATCAGCATTGACCAAACAATTCCTTCATCTGTAGAATGTACATGTGACCAAGGATCTGAAGAGGTGCCATATTCCTTAGACCTATCTATCCAAATGCTTGATGAGCGTTGATTTGGGTTTACCTCCCATGCCGAAAACATTGATTGCTACAATATTTATATTGGGCTTGGAGGCAATACCTGTTGATGATCCATGCTAACATCGTGTTCGGACATTTTTTGAATAGAAGATACCATATTGCAGGTTCCCACCGTGGCCAATTTTGCTAGATTGTTTGGAGGCGGTAGGGCAAAAGTACCCATCAATGTAGGGTCTTTTAGTAGGCCTACTTCGATATTTTGAAGCAACTAAGAGATTCTGTGGATCATCAGAATGCTTCCCGTAACTTTTGAACTATTGGGGAGAAAGGTTTGTTGGTCGACGATTATAATCCCTCCTTGAAAAGGAAATGCAATCTTTCTGAAGTATGTCGACACAACAGCAGCCATAGCATAAATCCAGGGCCTTCCCAATAGGATGTTGTAATCGAGGTTTCCATCGATAACTTCAACATCAATTTCTATTGTTTTGCCCCCCAGTTCGACTTGAAAGTTACTTAAAATCCCATATGGAGTGTATGTCCGTCCATAAAAATGCTTTTAACGTCGTTGACGATCGCGACAAGGGTGGTGAGCCTAAAGTTTTCTAGCAACTCATTGACATAATATGTGTAGATGCCCCCTCATCAATAATTGTTCGATGAACAGTTTTGTTGAGGGCTTTCACTTGAATGAGGAAAGTGAGTTGAGCTGGTAGCTGAGGTTCATATCCTTTATGATTAAAGGCCACAAGGTTGGAATCCGTTGGGTTAATCCCACATATTGTTGATAATAGAGCTTGCTTCTGGGAGGGTCAATTTTGCAGTACCTCAAGTGTCGACATAGCGGATGGCGATTGGGCCATGTCCTCTACTATATTATAATTCTATGCTGCTCTGGCACGAGGATTAAATGTCGATTTGTGTACTACTCCCTTTGGTGGCTTTATTGTTAGCTCAGGAATGATGGGTGGAACAACTTCGGTCGAAGTTGTTGTTGAACTAGTAGGTTGATCAGTAGCCTTGTTGTTCGACAGTTGTGGATTCCCATAATCTTTAATCCTTGTCGATATCAAAGCATCATTTTACTGTTTCGAAATGGACAACATAAGCACTTGGGATGGGGAAGCATTGTCACTAGGAACCAGATTGGTTCCTGGGTTTGGAAATGGATCAGTCAATATCGCTGAGGTTTTTGAACTCTTAAAAAGTTTCTTAACTTCAGCTTTATGTGGACAATCTCTCGTCCAATGATCCTCATCGCATATCTAACACCCTGAAGGGGGTTTCCTTTGCCCGGAAGGGTTTGCAGAAGATTTTTTAGGAGACGACTAATCCTGCTTCTTATTTTTCCCTTTCTTTTTCTTCTTGCCTCTTGGTTGCTTCGGTTCTTTGCCTTTGTCGGTCGACACGGCGTTAACCTCCGAGGCGAGAAGTTCCTCATTTGCATTTTGACTAGAGACTATACGGGCTTTCTTCGATGTAGCCTTTGTGGTTTTCGTGCTAGTCATACCTATCACGCCATCGCCTGCATGAGAGTCTTTGTTTGATTTAGGAGGAGGAGGAACAGAGAACTCTGGTCTAGGAGCACCAGGGATTTTGTCGTAGAGCGTGCCGGACTGAGTATATATCAAGCCTAGATATTGCACACAAGCAATGACTTGCTCTTCAGTGATGACCCCTCCCTTTGGCACATCTTCTGTAATAGAAGGTAACAATGACTTAATAAACCATTTAGCTAGCAACTGATCAGGAACATATGTTTTCACTATTCTACGACGACGTCGCCACTCATGAATATGATCAGATATGTGAGTGGCCTTCATTTGCTTGAAATTGGTAAGAAGCTCCATTCCTGTTTCGTACCTTATTGGTAACTGAAAATGGGTTAAAAAGGTCATGGCAAGGGCGTTGAAATGATCAAATGAAGCTCTAGGCAATTTGATGTACCATTTCGCTACTAGACCAGTTAACGTTCTCTAAAAAAGGCGAAGCCTAATTGAATCATCATTGAGAGTGTTGGACGAACACCACAGATGAAAGGTCATCACATGATTTAACGGGTCTTCACCCAGATTTCCATTAAATTTAGGAATATGTTATGGAAGTTTATGAGGAATAACTGGCCACTAAGGGGCATAAGAAATTGGATCGTTTGTTAGCTAATTTAGATCCGGTAACTCCAAAGTCGCCACGAAGGGTAACTTTTGATTCAGGTTCGGGGAAGCATACCCAGGATAAGATGGGATTGCCTGAGCAGTGGGTCTTGGCATATCAGCATAATGTATTTGATGTTGATAACTTTGGTAAGGCTGATCGTCATAACCATTATGATATGATTGATGTTGACCATTTTGAATATACGACTGCCCATTACCCGCAGAGCTTTGTTGCTCAGGTCCTCGATAAGATTGTTGGAATTGCGGTTGTTGATATTGTACCATGCATGGTTGTGAAGCTATTTGATGTTGTCCAATACTAGCTTTCTGACCAAGATGAGGGGTAATAGTACCCGTTTGAGCCTAGGTCGCTCCGGTTAAGGAGCCACTAATCAGTGATTATGGTTGTGTCGTGGAGACAAGACGCTATTGTATTACGACCTGAGAAACTTGAGGTTGGCATACAAAACGCAACGCTTGTACTTGTGACACCGTCACAATAGTCGGTGTAGTGGGGATATTCGACACAGGCAGACTTGGTTGCATTGAGTATACAACTCTTGGTTGTTGAGGCAGTATTGGCACCCAACCACTGGATGTAATTCCAGTTTGACCCGAATTATGTTGTGAACTCTCATATGGTTGTTCTCCCAAAGGGAACAATGAAAGGGCATATTGCCCCCCATATGGTGGCAATCTAATGTTCAAAGGTAAGATTGGCCTCTGGAGATTGGACTGCCCAAATTGACACTGTTGTGAAGGATCAATTTGCTGAGACTCAACATAAGAGATTCTAGATATTATTTTGGATGAACAAACAGGAACAGAACATACTGTCAAAACCATCCCTGGGTGGACTCCATCTAGCGGTTGAGAGCTAGTTGGGACATATGGTACACCAGCAAACATTGTTGGAGTAGCAGCAGGAGGTTCTGTCACTGCTGCGTCAGATGACACAGTCCTAGATGTTGATGGTTGTTCAGACATATCGAGTCTATCCAAAAGATTTCCTAGCGATTCCACAGGAACTTGCAATGAAGGGAGACTAACTTCTGACGTAGAAGGATATAGGGTTATCCCAGTTCCAAAATGCAATGGAGTACTGGATGGAATATCTTCCACAATCTCTTCTATAGCAATCAATCCAGGTGGGAGAGGTACGCTGTTAGGTCCGTAAAATATTTCTTGTGCCGAAGAAGGTGTAGACTCTGCAACGATAGATGTTGGAGGCGTAACACCTTCCGAATCAACCCTAGATGCAACTGGTTCAGAAATAGAAGTGTTTACCATTACACTAGGATCAGTTCTAATGTCCTCTTGTGACTGCGGAACTTCTTCTGTAGAGGCAGGGATACCATAAATGGTTGGAGTAACTGGAGCCTCTGAGGATGTTGGAATACAAGTTTCAAGCAAACCAGGGGACTTTGACCCATTTAAACGGGTTTGCTTGGCCCGAAATAGTTTCGTTTCCGGAGTCAAAGACGATTGACTCGTTAGTCTCCACGAACGACGGGGTTTTGATTGACTTTCTTCCACGATTGCGGATCACTTGATCAACTCAAAGTAAAAGGGGAACATGTGCTTCTGAATTAAATGAATTTTAGACGCTTTGACACAACTTGCTTTTTCAATTTTCAAGAGTCGAGAAAAAGCTAAAGATGACTCTAGTCGCCTTTGATTTTTAATGAGCCTGAAGTGAAAAGTGCTCAGATGGACCTTTTCTTTTAAGGAGTCTGAAAAGGAACGAAAGTGACTACTCTGGAAATCTAGACAGAGGGATTACCAAACCAATCGCAAAATGGCAGAATACTTTTTACGGTACAACAGTCAATATTCCCGAATGCTGTGTTCAGTACATTGCGATCGATAGGGCGGCAGACACAACTTCCTAAGGATAAAGGATATAGCCTATTGTGGTCTCCCAATATATACTCAACGTTACATGGGAGCACATGTCCGTACTAGCACTTGTCGTATCAAAGAGGAGGAATCACCCAACCTACGATCAAAGCGATAGTTACCAGGCTTTACGACGCCGAAATATGTCTCTAGCCTAGACTTCTCAATGTTGTGCGTTAGGTTCCAAAGCGTTTTTATGTTCATTGAATTTATTTTACAGTTGATCTTTTTTAAGAAGTTTGCCTTTAAGCTTCACCGCGTGATGTAGATATACAATTCCTAAGTATGCAATCTAAGATGATAAACAATGGTTTACTCTTCTTTTTTCAATGAAAATCCTAGCTACTAAGGAAAGAGAAGCGAATTTCTTTCAACATAGAGCAGAGAGCACACACTAGATGCACTGTCCTAAATCAAAATCAACAAGTAGTCTAAATGCAAATGCACATGCATGTATTTGTTTTCCGCTTTCTTAATGT
>APFE031634184.1:91125-117167 GCA_000404065.3 Pinus taeda
GATCTCTTACTCATCCCTGGGCGAATTCAGAGAGGCAAGTGTCACAAGAGAAGTTTCTAGAAGATTCCATGATCATCCACCTTGCAAATTGTCTCTGCCATTTGTCTACTCTCGCTCATCACACCCTATAGAAGGGCTTTCCAGTATGCATCACACTTTTTGCATGTGGCAGGTGAGATGCATCGCACCCTTAGCACTGAGCAGTTTGTATGGTCCAGTTTTGACTAGTTCTGAGCATTTTCTCATGGAGAACTTCTGGGAGATGATGTAATCAGCTGACCTTTCTCCTTTAGGGTATGAAGCAACACTTTTAGGGACTTAGAAGCCCTTGTTTTATGGACATATGTGATTGGGGTTGTAGTGCCAAAATATGTCTATAACACGGGGTAAGGCTCAATGTACTTTGGTGACTTAGATTTTGCACGAGTTTTCTTTTTTGAACCATTGGCCCCACTCCTTATAATCATCAACCCACTTAAATTGACTTTTCCACATTGCTTGGTGGTTGAGTAAACTGTAGTTAACTGATCGAAGGTGGCCAAGTTTACTGACCACCTCCAGCCCATAAAAAAATTCCATTATCGGTCATTAAATACATTTTTTCCATTATGTGCATAGGGAAGAGGTGAGGCATGTCATACCTGAGCCTACCTATGATGTTGAATTGTTCGAGATGCTTGCATGTTGTTGTTGGGCTTCATACTAGGATTATTTCGATGGTTTTGATTTCCTTTGTTTTCTTTTGCACAAGTCTTCATAGCATGATGATTCTTGACTGATGAAATCCCCTTCTTTTTGTTGTTGTTGTTGTGCAGACCTCTTTTTAGTGCTCATTCCACTACTGTTGAAATGGATGGATGACCTAACATCTACTCTCTAGGGATGGTGTGTCCTTTCTTAGCTTTAGAGATGTCCTCATGATGCCTCAGGGTTGTTGGATCTTGTACTCTGGGATTGTAAAAAAAAATGTTCAAAATTATATTGTCATTGTGCATGATGCTATAGCAGGGATCCCCTTTCTGTAGCATTCACTTCATCCCTCCTCAAGAACTCATATTGCATTCGAGAATTTATACAAAGCATGGGAGGTATGGAGACAAGATTAGTATCATCAAAGGGTGGTGTATGCAGTGAAAAAGTTGAAGACAAAGTTTTTTTTGGTTTTCTTCTTTATGTATGGCAGAGTATAATATTGAGAATGAATTTTGGCCAGATGGAGTGGATGAGTGATGAAGGTATTTTGGTGGACCTCTCCCAACATTTCCTAAGGACAAAATGACCTTTTGGCCCCTTTGTCCAATTGGATTTGCCTTCTATCGCAATTTAGGACAATCCTGTAGCACTTCAAAAAGGAGGAAAAGTGTGGTCCAATTGTTGGCTAGATGATGGAGAGAGGTAAGGAGGTCAATGAAGAGGGTGAAAATGCAATGGATAGCTGGAAGGAATGGAGAAATGAATCTATGGAACCTATTTTGTAGCCATTATTCTTCTGATTGCCTGGAGTCCTGCAAAAGAGAGATGTTAGCAAAATTGGTGTAACGACTCCTTCCTTGTGTCTTATTTCTTTTTCTTTTCTTTTTATTAATTTTTTTCCGAGACATGCACGCTACCTCTCTATAGTTTTTCAACCTGCACGCCTGCCCTAGGTGCCTCAGAGGGGTTTTCACCTAGGGATCTTGTCATTTGATTTCTTGTTTTTGTTTTTTCTCTCCTTTTTTTTCACTTGTTTTTTTTCGTATTGAGGACTGTGAGCCTCCCAATCACATTCAATTCTCTGCTGATTGAACTAATAAAATCTTCCTTGGATAGAGGTCTTTTATACAACTTCAACCTATAACCATTGACAAGTAAGGGAATCCCTTCCTCATCAATTGTTCTGATCTGGAAAGACCCATTCTCATGACATATCTCTATTAGATAGGGACCTGACCGTATTGTCATTAACTTTCCCTTGAAATCCTTGAAACTAGAATCATACAGCAAAGCCCAATATCCTTCTTGAAAATTCTTTTCCCTAATGTGTTTGTCATTCCAAATATTCCTTTGTAGTTGGATTACCTTAGTGTGTAGGAGAGCTTGCAGCCTAAATTCATCTAAACCATTGAGTTGGAGCAACCTCTCTTGTTGTGTTGTTATGACGTCCAAGTCTAACTGAGATGCCATCCTTAAGATGGTGTATTCAAATTCAATGGACACCAGGGCCTTCCTTCCATACACTAGTTCAAATGGATTAAATCCAGTGTTGGTCTTCAAAGTTGTGTTGTAGACCCAAGTGACTTCTACAAGTCTATCTGCCCAATCTTTTCTGTTGCTGCCAAGAACCTTGGTTAGAATGTTCTCCAATGCTCTGTTTGTGACCTCCACTTTCCCATTTTCCTAAGGGTGATAGGTAGTTGATGTCCTGTGCTTGATATGGTGTTGCCTCATGAGATATTCGATCAAATTTGATGTGAATTGTGCTCCTTGAGTGACTAATTCTCTTGGAAAACCAAACTTGTAGAAGATGTTGTCCCTCATAAAATCAACCACATTTTTTCTCATTTTTTTCCTTAACTGCCTTTGCCTCAGTCCATTTAGTCAGGTAATCAGTGCACACAATGGTATACTTCTTCTATCTTGATGGGGGATCAATGGGTCTAATGAAGTCCATGCCCCACTTATCAAATGGCTCGAGATTCACTTGAGGTTGTAAGGGCATTTCATCCCTAGGTATGGGCTTACCCATCCTTTAGCATTGATCGCACTTGATGGTGTACCTCCTTGCATCTTGATGTAAAGTGGTCCAGTAGTAACCTGCTTGTAGAACTTTGAAGGTTGTCCTCTTAACAGAAAGTTGGCCCCCGCAAGGCCCATCATGGCATGCTGAATCCAAGTGAATAGGGCACTTTTCCTAACAATCTTGCTTTTCTCCTTGGAGGGTATATTAAGAGGGAACCTTCTAGCAACCAAGTAATTGGCTATATCAGCAGACCAAGGAGAAAGCATCGAGATGGCAAAGAGGTGTTAATTTGGGAGTTTATTATCCACCATCTCTTCCTTTTTTGTAGAGAGGCTTGGTCGTGACAAGAAATATGTAACCACGTTCTCTTTCCCTGGTTTGTCAATAATAGTCAAATCAAATTGTTGCAATAATAACAACCATCTAATTATTCTAGCATTGACATCAGGTTTATTCATTAAATACTTAATGGTTGCATGATCGGTACGAACAAAAGTTTGATAACTAGTGATATAATGCCTAAACTTGTTCAAAGAATGTATCACAACCAAAATTTCCTTTTCAATGACAGTATAATTTAACTCAACTTTAGAAAGGTTCTTACAGATGAAATAGATAACATAAGCCAATTTGGCTTCCACTTGTCCTAAGGTTGCCCCTACAACTTTATCTAAGGCATATGTGTGTATGTAGAAAGGTAATTCCCAATTGGGACCTCTCAGGATGGGTGTAGTGGTCAACTTGTCTTTTAGTACTTCAAAGGCTTCTTGGCAGTTATTTGTCCAACAAAAATCTGAATTTTTAGCCAGTAGTCCAAACAAGGGTGAAGTCAATTTACTAAAGTCTTTAATAAACCTTCTATAATACCGAGACAAACCAAGGAAACTACTAACATCTCTTTGTTTTTTAAGGATATGGACCCTTTTGATGATGACAATTTTGTTTGGGTCAACCTATATGCCTTCCTTGGATATATAATGGCCAAGGACAGTCCCTGCATTCATTTAAAATTTCACATTTCTCGGGGCTCAATGAAAGATTCATTTCAATGCATTCATTTAAGACCTTGCACAGATTAGAAAGAGCTTCCTAGAAGTCACATCCATAGGGAGTGAAGTCATCCATGTATATCTCGACAATGTCATGACAATTTCAACAAAGATACTTAGAACTTCCCTATGGAAAGTAGCAGGGGCATTGCATAGACCAAATGGAAGGACTCTATAGGCAAATGTACCCCAAGTACACGTGAATGTGGTCTTATCTTGGTCTTTAGGTTTGATATGTATTTGGTTGTACCCACTAAATCAATCGAGGAAGGATAAGAATTTATTCCTGCAAGGCCATCTATGACTTGGTCAATGAAGGACAAATGAAAATGGTCCTTCTTTGTAGCCTTGTTAAGCTCTTGATAGCCAACATATATCCTCCACTTCTCATTTTTACTGGGGAATAAAAGAAGAGGGGACACCCACTCACTATATGAAATGGGATATATGAACCCTGTATCCAGTAGCTTTTGTAATTCATTTTTCACAATGTCCTTAAGATTTAGGTTCATCCTCCTCTAGGGTTGGTGTATAGGCTTGCATCCCTATTTGATGTAGATATGATGAGTACAGACTGAGGGATGAACACCTTTCATTTCCTTATAATCCCAAGCAAAAGCATCAAGGTGTTGCCTCAACACAATACATAATTGTTCTTCCTGCTCAACTGAGAGAGAGAGATTGATCTTTAGCGTCTTGGATGGGAAAATCTCCACAACTTTGGTATTTTCTAGGCTAGAGTCAACAAAGTAGAAATTAGTCCAAGGATTACTCTCAGATTCTTTCATTTGTTCATCAACTGGTGTTACACGTCATTTTGTCGCATTAAACAAATGACAATTAATCTGGATGTTTCGCTATCCATCAAAGTGTTCCAAAGCATCCCCTTGCAAGGCTAGGATCTAAACAATCCCAAAGATAATGAAATTCCTGGATCTCAAGGCCCAAAAACCTATTTTTGATTGCTTGCACAGTTCCCTATTCAGTTTCTGCGCATACGTAAAAGAGACAGTTAGAGTCTTCGCAAAATTGTGCTCTGTCTTACACTGTGGCATGCGGACATGAATCAACACAGGTAAAAAATAAAAGTTAAAGTCAAGAAGCTTTGTTAGTAGACTTTTTCCCAACTAATAGCTTTGACCATAAGAGTATGTTTAGATTATAGGGATATTAATAAGGCTTGTTCCAAAGAAAATTATCCTACCCCCTATAACGACCAAATCATTGGTGATTGTGCCAGTAATGAAATATTTTATTTCATGGATGGATTTTAGGATACAACCAAATCAACATACTCCTAGTTGATCAACATAAAACAGTGTTCATCTTTTCGTGGGGGAATTTTTCTTATCGAAAACTCTCATTTGGATTAAAGAATTTCGGTGCAACCTTTCAACGGGCCATGTCTTATGCATTTCATGATATCAAGCATATTGTACAACCCTATTTGGATTATTTATCAGCTCATTTGCTGAAATAAGAAGATCATCCAATGCATTTGAGAGCTATCTTTATCAGGTGTCCGTACTATCATATACGCTTGAACCCTCACAAATGTGTTTTTTGTGTGAAATTCGATCGATTACTGGGATTTGTCATATCAAAGGAAGGCATTTGTGTCAATTTGCTTAAGGTAGAGGCTATTTTGAATTTGCCTCGTCCTTCAACTTGCGCCAATTCGAAAGTTTGCAAGGGAAAGCGAACTTTTACGTTGATCCATCTCGAACTACACTAAGCTAACTAAAGGTTTTACTCAACTATTGAAAAAGGGAATCTCATTTACATGGGATGAAGTTGCTCAAAAATATTTTGATGCACTCAAACACGCGTTGACTCATAGACTATTGTTGCATCCTCCCAATTATCATTGAGACTACTTTTTGTATTTATCTGCATCCAATGTCACCATTGGCATGCTTTTAGTCCAGGAAGATGAGTTGAATGATGAACATGTGATATATTATTTGAGCATAAATCTTACAAAAACTGAGATATATTATGCACATGTGGAGAAATTGGCCTTGGCAGTTGTTCAAGCTATCTAAAGATTTCGTCACTACATTCTCTTACGTCAAACAATAGTGATTTCAGACTGCAACCCTATGGTTTACATTGTTACGAGATAGTTGCTAGGGGGAAAATATTCTAAATGGATAGTTATCCTGTAAGAATTTGATTTAAAATTCATAAAATCTAAGTCCAAGAAATCATTGGCGTTTTCCGAATTGCTATGTGTGACTCTCCCTATACCATGACGAAAACCCTGGAAAAGGATTCTCTTCCAGATGAATCTCTCTTTCTTATCATTACTTTAGATCCCTAGTATGGAATATTATCATGTATCTTTAAACCCGGACTTTTCAACGAGAATTGACTCGAACGAACCATCGTCATATTCGGTACCAATCCCAACAATACACTATTGTTGGCAATACACTTTATCATTGCGGTGTTGATTCCATCCTCAGACGATGTTTAACTCATGAGGAAGTTGAAAAAGCATTGAATGAGTACCATTCTTGAGCTTGTGTCAGTCATATGTTAGGGTTTGCCACTACCCAAAATATTTTGCGCGTTGGGTAATTCTAGCCTTTGATGTTTAAAGATTGTATAACCGTAGTCCGAAAATGCCACAATTGCCAAATTTATGATCATAAAATGCATGCACCTCCATCTCTTCTTCACCCAATCACTGTTGTTGGTCCTTTTGAAAAATGAGGCATCGATTTCCTTACGTGTAACCCTCACTCAGTCGGGGGGCATGGGTACATTATACTAGCAATGGATTATTTTATGAAATGGGCCAAGGCGATGCCTACATATAAGGATGATGACAAAATGAAAGTTATTTTCATATTAAATCATGTGATTTCTAGGTTTGGTGTTACACAAGCCATCGTCACGGACCATGGTGGCTATTTTCAAAATTTTATGATGACCGAATTTATTGTGAAGCTAGGCTTGCGTCATGACAGTTATACTCCCTATTACCCATAGGCAAATGGCCAAGTAGAAGTCGTAAATAAGGTTTTGACGACCATGATTAAGAATATTGTCGGAATTCATAGACAAAATTAGCATCTAATGCTTTTTTTAGCCTTGTGGATATATCGTATCTCAGCAAAAACTTTGACTGGTTTTACTCCCTTCCAGCTGGATTACGGTCTAGAAGTAGTCTTGCCTATTCAATGTGAAATCTTGTCATTAAAACTAGAAATCAAATTATTACCAGCCACTTCTGCAAAGAGGAGGAACACTTTTTTATACTTAGCACTACTAGTTGAGACTCACTGTGATGTTTCATTAGCTAGTGAGGCTCATAAGAAACGCATTAAGGAACATTTTGATCAAAATGTAAATCCTCGCTCATATTCAAAAGGTGACCTTGTCGTGCTTTATGATCAAGAGCACGACAAATTAGGTGTTGGTAAATTTGAGCCCATGTGGCATGGTCCTTATATTATAAATCGTGTACTGGCAAAAGGGGTTAATGAGCTAGTTGATTATGACGAAATTTATTTAGGAAAGCTCAAAAATGGTCTTTACATGAAGAAATATTATGTTTAATTCAATATGTGAATAATTTCTAAATTGTTGTATCATATTTTGTGTGTGGAAATTTTAGCATATTCTTACAATTTTCTGCTACTTCTCCTGCTTATCTTGTGTTACACTTGATTTGCAGATGTTGACACTCCCTCAAACTTACATTGGCTTTGTCGATGGCGTTAGTCGTAGTACTCATAGTTTGTCCTTCGCATCTTGGGCTACTTATTCACTCACTAATGAGTTAGTTTCTATTCATGGAATATGCCTTGATCGAAAAATGAATAAGATCGCATAATATAGTGCAGTTATTGAGCTATCATCTAACGTTGTTTCATTTCACATTCGTCAATTGATCATTAGGTTAGATTCTCAACTCATATTATTACATTTAAATGGTGTTTATTCAGTAAGAAGTTCTGCAATGTTAAGAATATTTTTGTTGGTTCGTCCCTTGGAAAGAGAGTTTGATTATATCGAATATCAACACATCCCAAGACATTTAAACACATTAACTGATGCATTAGCTAATTATGTGTTAAATCGGCATTTTTAACATCTACAAGAGAGAAAAAACAATATTCATCCACATATTGTAAAAGATAAATTGAGATAAAAGTAGTAGTTTTCATTAGTCAAAATGTTTGTAAAAAGTGTGCCTTTACAAAATTTCATTCAAGACACGAGGCCCTGTGGCCTTTATTATTCGAACATGTCGATACATTATCAAATATATATATCCCTATGACTATCAGTTACACACGATGATCATGGTAGCAGACGATAGTGCGAGCTAATCGTCATAGCAGGTGACTAATCGGTCCAGGAACCCCCATAGTATGCCTCTATTAACGAAGAGTCAAATCATCAATCCTGACATCAGGGATATCTAGAGTCAACCTCTCTAGGTTGTGATCTAGCTTAGACAAAGCCTCTACTGCATTGGGGTTTTGTACTACAAGAGCTATTGGTTGATCACTGCATCTGTCGAATTGACGTAGTCTTGTTGGTCTCACTGGGCCCACATCTGCATGATTATTTTGAATAGTTAATTTTGGATGCCAAAAAAAAAATACAAAATACAAAAAAAAATAAAACCAAAATGTGAATTTTTTACCTAGGTCACCCCACTATGTTCCAGCCAGTAGTGGTATATATAGATCACCAGTGTAATCCATGCCTGCATATGGAAACTCCTTGATCATAATGCTCTGACATTCCAACCATCCAAAGAAATCAAGAGTATATCAAACAATTGGGCCATTACCACCTCTGTGGTGTGCCATCAACATAACCCACTTCAGCATACGAGGATCTTGTGGTCCCCTAGCATCTATGGCTACTTATGGGGCAAGAAGGGGGGTCCTCTCTAGAGCGAACGAGATCACAATGGCACCATATCCAAATTTTTTGAGTTTGCCAGTTTTCACTTTAATTTGTTTCCCTTTGAGGTTGGCAACTACCCCTTCATACCAATTACATATTGTAGCCTGCGAGCACTCTACAGAAACATACATCTGAGCCTTGGTGAGTAAGTGAAGTGTTGTACTCCCCCATAATCATGCAACAGTAAAGGCGATAGTCCTCAAAGGAAGCCTGTCAATGGTTTTGATATCAATATGTTTGTCTTTGAGTTCAAACCCTGGAGAACAATGTTGCACTAGGTAAGTGGCATTTGCTTCATCACCTCATCTATGCCCATACAAAGAAATGTCAACTCCACAATGTTGGAGACAAATCAATAAATATATGTTATCAACATCTATCATGAGTCTATGATCTCCAATCTGGAATCACCCTTCCTACACATTCTGTTTTCTCACCATCTGATGAGCCTCATCATTGGGTAACTATATGGACCTTAATTCACCTCCTAGCTCAGTCAAATCAACTCTTCTCACAATTTATTGCATGTTTTTATTATATTTTGTTTAATGCAATGAGTCAAAGTGAGATATTATGCCTAGTGGACTAATGTGCATTAAATGCAGGTTTGTGAGAGAAAATCAGGGAATTTTGGCAATATTAAAGGCTGAAACTCGAATGGGAAAAGGAAGAGAGATTGTAGCAAGTAAATCCTCCTCATTTACTCCTCCTTCATTCGAATATTCCTCCATCAATCACACTAGCTCAGAGTACAAGCAGCCAAGTCATGAAGATCAAAAGGCAACCGAGAAAGTGATAGTCAAAGAGTTAGTTCATCTCAATTTTGGGAGTTGAGCCTCCCTAGATTTAAGGAAGTAGTTGGAGACTTCAATTGTATAAATAAAGAGGCCTAGAGCCTCATTAGGATTAAAATTTTTGTTGTAAAAACACTAATTATTTTTTAGCTCCAGACTTGTGGAAGACATTTCTCTGTAATTTTATGTTTTGATAATGAGAATGAGATTTTTCATGATCCAGTATTGAGTTAACTCAGAGGGCTGAAGCTCTTGGGTTAGGGCCCAACCCTAGCGGAAAATTATCTTATTCTTGTATCTGTATGCTTAGATTAATTTCATAGATTCATGGTTAAATTGCCCTTGGAAGTGTTTCATTGTAAGTAGTATAGGCGATAATACTCACCACCCTTGATCACCCCTGCATTCATCATAAAAAATTAGTTTAAAAAAAATTGCAGTCTTTAAGAAAAAAACATAGGGAATAAAATGAGACAGAGAGCAAAGGGGAATAGCACGTGAAGGTTATTATGCACACACCCCTAGACCTCCTCTCTGTCCATGTTCATCATCCTCATGTCCCAGCAGTAGAAATGATTAAAAAATTTGAGGGAGAAGCAGCTATAGGACATCCTGTAGGAAATCTTGTAGCAGCCTATCCCACAGAATAAAAATCATAAGCTGTAGCAAGTTTCTAGCATGGAGATCCAAGTGTAGAAGAAGCTCCAGAGCAATAGCAACACCACCACCTTCAACACCAGGTACCTGCATATCAAGGCAATCATCAAAGGACAATAAAAAAGAATAAGAAGCGAGAGATCACATGCAGCCAAAAAACAACAAAAATCTCATTTCTTCAACAAACTGCAACAAGGTATTGTTACCACAAGTAAGTATCTCGCTTCACTCCCTCATTTTCATAATGTAATCAAAAGGTGTAAAGATTGTGGACGAGTTGGTTTATAAGTGAAAGGTGGCTAGCTAACATGGCCACCTTCGTTTAGTCAACGAGGGAAAAACAGTTGATCCTCACACACGTGGCAGCAATCAAGTCAAAGAAAAGGAAAATGAGGTCAGAAGCAGTTGAGACTACGGATGCCCGAAGTAGGATTTGATTACGAGGTGAGGGGAATGGTGATGTGGTAATGGAGACCAACGGTCCAAAAATAGAAATTCGTACCTCAACTGCCAGCACACCACCTCACTCAACTCAACCATGAGACGAAATAAATGTTGATCCCCATGCACTCATGCATTCATCTTCTTGAGGCTCACTCTAGCAAGGTCGCTCTCATCCCCAAGAAACCTACAGGAGCAGAAAACTTCATTTTTTTTCTGCGCATGACTTCCTACAGGAAATCCTATAGGATCATAGAGGAATCTTACAGGATACAGTCAGGCAGTCTACAGGATTGGCAGAGAGTAATTTCAGAGCAAGAAACACAGGGGTTGGCTACAACAAGCACTATGAGGAGGTAGGATCTACATTTCCTCCCATTTTTCCAAGTAAAAAGAACAGAAAAATATCATATTTTGATTGAAATTGATAGTTGTATAAGGGAATTATATCCACAGAAATTTCAGTCCCATTTCCTCCTTCATTAGAATTTTGTATCATACATCTTTGCTCCTCAAATTCACCATACAAAATGATAGGGGGTTTAATAGAAGGGAGCCCATTAATACTGTAAGTATTCACCAACACCCTCCTGTGCTAGAAATGTTCACAAAGCATAATTGGATGGGGTACTTTGAGAAATTGAGGGGGTATGATGATGAAGTAGCCTGAGATTTTGCTCTCTCCCTCATTCCACTGACCAGAACCCATGCCGTTGTTGTGGTGAGAGGCCTCTCCATAGAGCTCACCCTTGAACTCATAAGAAGAATTACCACACTTCCCTTATGAGTGCCTTGGAGAAAGGAAGACAAGGGAGATAGCAAAACTACAGAGAATAAATTCTTTTTAGAGGGAGAGGAGCCCATTGAAGACAAAAATGGAGTGATGAGAGAAAGCCTACCATACCCCTGGAATGAGGTAAGCTACCATCTTATCAAATACATATCATGTGAAGGTACGTATAGTGTGGTATATGGATATCACTTTAAGATTCTTGAAGAATTGAGGTTTGGAGCAGAAACACCTCCTCACCACAGGCTCAACGTACCATACTTCCTTCTACAATTAGTGATAGATACAAGCATGAAGTTGCAGGAAGGAAACTACCAACAGCTAGCCCACCATGGGTTAATTAGAATCATAATAGAATATGCCCTCCTAAACCTTAGAATTCCTATCACTTGGGAAATTTTCAGAGACATGTTGGCAGAGGAGGAAATCAAGGCCCTCACATATGATAGAAGCCCTACTGTCAGTGAAAAGGATGAATAAGAGACTGAAACAGATGAAGAAGAAGCAGAGAGGGATGAAGAGGAAATAGCTGAGGATGGAGAGGAAGAGAAAGAGAAGGGAAGTGATGAAGAAATAGAGGAAGATGTCAAGGAGGAAACTGATAAACAAGATGAGGATATAGAGGGAGAAGAAGAGGAGAAGGATGAAGGTGAAAAGGGCAATGGAAAAGAGGAGGTAGAGGACAAGGAGGAGTCACCCAGGGTGTCTCGAGAACCCATTGAGAAAGAGGCAACATCTGCCCTCACTTCCCTTAGCACCCTTATCAAACAAAAAGGCAAAAGACAGAGGCAAACCCCCTTATACTTCAGAACAAGAAAAAGTACAAGGATAAGGCAGGGAAAACCTTAAACTCCAACCAAGGTTCCCATTATTATTGAGGACTCACCTAAATAGCAGGATAAGATGACTCCTCTCACAAAAACTCAAGGAGAAGGATCCTCAGCACAAACCTCCCCTAAGTATCCTATTACTCATGAGAGAAGGTCTGTGACTAGATCTACCTCATCCAAAGGAAAAGACATCCTACAGGATACACAGTAGGACCTATAGGATGCAGAGGCAGTCCTACAAGAAACTCTGCTAAACCTACAGGAAACTCAAAAATTGAATAAGGCAGGAAGTATGCAAGAAGAAAAAAAGAGCGAGGACCCAGATCTAATGGAACCTAGTCCTCAACCTAACCTTGACTCTTACTACAGATTTATTGAAAGGGGCAGGGTCATTCCACAAAAAATTGCCATCCCATTATTTTTTGAGATTGAGAAAGAAAGAGCCATAACACATAGATGGATGCAGATTGCCAAGTCCAAGGGAGTGGAGGACATTGGTCACATGGAGGATGACCTCAAAGAGATGGGCAGAGAACTAAGTAGCCTGAGGGACAGAGAGGCCATAATCAAAACTCAGTTGGAGGCAGAAAATGCATGGTTGAAAGGATCACTGCAAGAAAGAGAGAATCAATTGGCATTCATGGCCAGTCTATCTTTGGAAGAAATCCAATGCAGGATGCTAGCTAAGTCCTATGCATTATACCTTAAGGAACAATGGTTGCAGTTCCAAATCAAGACCCTAGCATAGATAGACATTATGCCATTCCAAGATTATAGAAAGTTCATTGATATTTGTGATCAAAATACACTGGAAGATATGGCTAAGATGTCTAAGTTATACTCACATAACATGGCCTTGACATATATGAATGTATGGGACCCTAATGCAAAACTAGGGGATTTACATTTGATGGCTTTGGCATCATGGATGAACCATGAGGAAGCAAGGGCTACAGAAATGAAGAAGATATTGGCAAGGGAACAAACAAAGCCTCTCATGATATCATTGGGTAACTATATGGACCTTAATTCACCTCCTAGCTCAATAAAATCAACTCTTCTCACAATTTATTACATGTTTTAATTATATTTTGTTTAATGGGATGAGTCAAAGTGAGATATTATGCCTAGTGGACTAATGTGCATTAAATGCAGGCTTGTGAGAGAAAATCATGGAATTTTGGCAAGATTAAAGGCTGAAACTCGAATGGGACAAGGAAGAGAGATTGTAGGAGGTAAATCCTCCTCATTTACTCCTCCCTCACTTGAATATCCCTCCATCAATCACACTAGCTCGGAGTACAAGCAGCTAAGTCATGAAGATCAAAAGGCAGCCGAGCAAGTGATAGTCAAAGAGTTAGTTCATCTCGAGTTTGGGAGTTGAGCCTCCCTAGATTTAAGGAAGTCATTGGAGACTTCAGTTGTATAAATAAAGAGGCCTAGAGCCTCATTAGGATTCAAATTTTTGTTGTAAAAACACTAGTTATTTTTGAGCTCCAGACTTGTGGAAGACATTGCTATGTAATTTTCTGTTTTGCTAATGAGAATGAGCTTTTCCATGATCCAGTAATTAGTTAACTCAGAGGATTGAAGCTCTTGGGTTAGGGCCCAACCCTAGCAAAAAAGGCTCTTCTTCTTGTATATGTATGCTTAGATTAATTTCATAGACTCATGGTTAAATTGCCCTTGGAAGTGTTTCATTGCAAGTAGTGTAGATTTGATTATTTTTCTTCCATTTGTGATTTGCTTCAGCAGTAGGTTAGAAGGGATAAAATAAGCATCAAAAATCTATCAGTAGGTGTCTTGGCCTCACTTTTTCCTTCAGGGATCATGATTTGAGGAAAGGACCGCCATGCAGCCCCAAAAAGATAGAATTTTACGTTCTCATAGAATTTAGAGTTTCCTGTGCTTAAGCTAGCATTTGATCAGTTTGCAAGTGTAGGAATTAGCCATCATTTCTTCCATCTTTAGTCTTACAGTAGATTTCATCAATGATTCCATTTTATTCTGCAATTTTCATCATGCATGAAATAAACAGCTAGCTCATTAAACTCGGTTTTTCAAGCTCATTGAAATTATTCTTGTTTACATTATTTTTGGGCAAATATCATTGTTTGATGCAGTGCATGTGTTTCAGAAGTAGAGAAAGATTTCATAGCAAGCAACCTCCTTCCAACTTAATCCATCCATGATCATTCCTCACTTTCACTAAGACCCTCACCAATTTCATCATTCTTCAAGGAAACTTCTTCAAACATTTTGAGCAAATCCAACCATCTCCCAACCTTGGTTTTGAGTTCTAAGTGGTCCTAAGCATTTTCTCAATCCATTCCATCCACCAACCACCCTCCCTAAGCCTTCCATCACCTTCAACACCCATCGTTTTGCTCTCAGTTGTATCATGTAGAAATCTAGGGAATCCTGTAGGTTTTTAGGACATCCTGTAGGTTTTCCTGTAGTTGCCTATTTTGAGGCCGAATTGAGGGAAAACATCTAGGAAGCCACACAAGGTCACCTAAGGGTCTCCCAAACCTTCCAACCATCCACCAACATCCCTAAACCACCTACCACACCACCAAAAGAGATAATCTTTTACACTTGTTTTTCCATAAAAAGAATAAAACGAGGAAAAAAAACATATTTATTTCAGTCATTTACATGTACAGTAGTAATGTTTGATGTTTTGAACTTCCATGCTTATGACAGTAGAATTTCATACATGCTAGCTTGGCATTCTTGTAAAGCATATTTTCTCAGCAGATAGGTAGGAAATTGTGTGTTTTAGCATTGGATTTTAGTCTTTTTCCTTAATGTGGTAGACAAGCTTTCTCTTAGAGTAGATTTCTCTTTCTTTTGTTAGTAATCAAGCTTCTTCTGAATCCATAGAAGTCTGGCTTGAAAACCCTAGTGGTCTCTCGCCAACTGAACAATGACAAAAGGCAGAACCATCACTTTTACTTGTGTATACAACACTGTCACCTCTAAGTTTGTACGAACCCCGGGTTGATAAAGTAAATCTGGCAGCCCCAGCAAATAGTGCTCGTCACTTTTTTGCGTCAATGTCGGGGATCAAACCCAGGTCATCTACATGACAGGTGGGAATACTCACCACCCTTGATCACCCCTGCATTCATCATCGAAAAAACAATTTTCAAAAAAAAAATGCAATCTTCAAGAAAAAAACACAGAGAAAAAAATGAGACATAGAGCAAAGGGGAACAACACCTGAAGGTTATTTCTCTTTATTCACACACCCCTAGACCTCCTCTCTATCCATGTTCATCATCCTTAGGTCCCAGCAGTAGAAATGATCAAAAATTCTGAGGGAGAAGCAGCTACAGGACATCTTGTAGGAAATCCTGTAGTAGCCTATCCCACAGAATAAAAATCATAAGCTACAACAAGTTTCCAGGATGGAGATCCATGGGTAGAAGCAGCTCCAGACCAATAGCAGCACCATCATCTTCAACACCAGGCACCTGCATATCAAGGCAATCATCAAAGGACAATTAAAAAAGAAAAAGAAAAAAAAAGGAGAGATCACATGCAACCAACATATAGCAAAAACCTCATTTCTTCAACAAACTGCAGCAAGGTATTGTTACCACAGGTAAGTATCTCGCTTCACTCTCCCATTTGCATAACGTAATCAAAAGATGTAAAGATTGTGGACAAGTTGGTTTATAAGCAAAAGGTGGCCAGATAACTTAGCCACCTTCGTTCAGTCAACGAGGACAAAACAGTCAGTCCTCGCACATGTGGCAACAGTCAAGTCAAAGAAATAGAAAATGAGGTCAGAAGTCTTTGAGACTACGGATGCCCGAAGTGGGATTTGATTATGAGGTGAGGGGAATGATGATGTGGTAGTAGGGACCAACAATCCAAAAATAGAAATTCGTACCTCGACTACCAGCACACCATCTCACTAAACTCGACCATAAGAGGAAATAAACGTTGGTCCCCATGCACTCATGCATTCATCTTCTCGAGGCTCGCTCTAGCAAGGTCACTCTCCTCCCCAAGCAACCTATAGGAGCGGAAAAATTCATTTTTTCCTGCGCAGGACTTCCTACAGGAAATCCTACAAGATCACACAAGAATGCTACATGATACAGTCAGGTAGTCTACAAGATTGGCAGACAATAATTTCAAAGGGGGAAACATAGGAGTTGGCTACCAAAAAAAAAAAAAAAAAAAAAAAAAAAAAAAAAAAAAAACCTCCTAGTTTGATTGAAATTTCAGTCCCATTTCCTCCTTCATTAGAATTTTGTATCATACATCTCTACTCCTCAAATTCACCATAAAAAATGACAGGGGGGTTTAATATAAGGGAGCCCATTAACACTTTAAGGATTCACCAACACCCTCTTGTGCCAGAAATATTCACAAGGCATAAATTGGATGGGGTACTTTGAGAAATTGAGGGGGTATGATGATGAAGTAACTCGATATTTTGCTCTCTCCCTCATTCCACTGACCAGAACCCATGCCATTGTTGTGGTGAGAGGCCTCTCCATAGATCTCACCCCTAAACTCATAAGCAGAGTTACCACACTTCCCTTACGAGTGCCTTGGAGAAAGGAAGACAAGGGAGATAGCCAAACTGCAAAGAAGAAATTATTTTTAAAGGGAGAGGAGCCCATTGAAGAAAAAAATGGAGTGAGGAGAGAAAGCCTACCATACACATGGAATGAGGTAAGCTACCATCTTATAAAATACATATCATGTGAAGGTAGGTATAGTGTGGTATATGGATATCGCTTTAGGCTTCTTGAATAATTGAGGTTTGGAGTAGAAACACCTCCTCACCATAGGCTCAACATACCATACTTCCTTCTGCAATCACTGATAGATACAAGCATGATGGTGCAGGAAGGAAACTACCAACAGCTAGCCCACCATGTGTTAATTAGAATCATCATAGAAGATTCCCTCCAAAAACTTAGAATTCCTATCACTTAGGAAATTTTCAGAGACATGTCAGCAGAGGAGGATATCAAGGTCCTCACATATGATAGAAGCCCTACTGTTAGTGAAAAGGGTGAATAAGAGACTAAAACAACTGAAGAAGAAGCATAGAAGGATGAAGAGGAAATAGATGAGTAGGAAGAGGAAGAGAAAGAGAAGGGAAGTGATGAAGAAACAGAGGAATATGTCAAGGAGGAAACTGATAAACAAGATGAGGATCTAGAGGGAGAAGAAGAGGAGAAGGACGAAGGTGAAAAGGGCAATGGAAAAGAGGAGGCAGAGGACAAGGAAGAGTCACCCAGGGTGTCTCCAGAACCCACTGAGAAAGAGGCAGCAACTGCCCTCACTACCCTTAGCACCCCTATCAAACAAAAAGGCAAAAGATAGAGGCAAACCCCCTTATACTTCAGAACAAGAAAAATTAAAAGGATAAGGTAGGGAAAACCTCAAACTCCAACCAAGGTTCCCATTATTATTGAGGACTCACCTAAACAGCAGGAGAATATGGCTCCTCTTACAAAAACTCATGGAGAAGGATCCTCAACACAAACCTCCCCTAAGTCTCCTATCACTTCTGAGAGAAGCCCCGTGACTATATCGACCTCATCCAAAGGAAAAGACATCCTACAAGATACACAGTAGGACCCACAGGAAGCAGAGGCGGTCCTACAGGAAACTCTACTAAACCTACAGGAAACTCAAAAATTGGATAAGGCAGGAAGTATGCAACAAGAAACAAAGAGAGAGGATCAAGAGCTAAGGGAACCTAGTCCTCAACCTAACCTTGACTCCTACTACAGATTTATTGAAGGTGGCAGGGTCACTCAACAAATATTTGCCATCCCATTATTTTATGAGCTTCAGAAAGAAAGAGCCAGAACACATAGATGGATGCATATTCCCAAGTCCAATGGGGTGGAGGACATTGGTCACATGGAGGAGAAGCTCAAAGAGATGGGCAGAGAACTAAGTAGCATGAGGGACAAAGAGGCCATAATGAAAACTCAGTTAGAGGCAGAAAATGCATGGTTGAAAGGACAATTGTACGAAAGAGAGAATCAATTGGCACCTGTTACCACTCAGATTTTCCTTAGAAGTTATTTGAAAGAAGGAAAGGATACAAGGTAACTACAAACCAATCTTTTAAGTATAGATCCTAGCCAATATACACTCAGAGAGGGCTCTCTCTTTATGATTTAGCGTTGTTTTGATATGATATTAGGCTAGCTATTGATGCTTAAGGGATTTGATTTGATTTGTTTGGTGGAATTAAGGAAACAGATGAGCAGAGAAGGTATTTAGGCCATTGGGCTATGGAGTCAAGTAGGAAAAGTCTAACAGGATTCGATCAATCACTGAGGTAAGAGTTCAAAATGCAAGCTAGCATAGTAGGACAAATCTGAAAATCTTAATGGATGTAAATCTTAACCAAGGCTAAAGACAATGAAGAATCTTTAACAAGGGTCAAGATGAAGAAGGGAGGTTTGGCAAGTAGCAAGGGCAATTAAGAATCATGTACTAGGGGGCAATAGAAGGAATGAATTAAAGAAGTGAGGGAGCGACTAAGAATTCCTGAACTTAAGCAATTTAGTATAAAACATTAGATAAGCAAACAGTTAAAACAAAGAGCACTTAAGCTAATTCTGATGATATTATTCCTCGTTTGCTTTTAAGAATTATAAGAAAACACATATGATATTTCATAACATAAAGGAAAACAATATTCAAACTTAGAGAAATGATACTTATTTGTTTCCCACAGTGCACATGAATCGAGTGAAATGTCCTCAGCTTTATTTAATCCAGTAAACCAGTCCAACCTTGATTACAACATCACCTTTAGCTCGAAAGAAAAGTCTACATAAATGTTTTTAAATCCACCCTAATTACTTCATTTTGTGAAGTATTTACACAAAAACTATTACAAAATATCTCATAACTATATGAGATTTTTTCTAGGAAACAAAAGTTATCTTCCAAGCAAAGATAGAGACAGATGGAAAACAGATTGTTTGCTATCCCTTTATTTATGAATGTGTTAGATACTGGAACTCGAATTTGCCTCTTGCAGCTGCCTTGGTAGTTATGTGATGGATTTCACTCTTATCTTCACCTACTGATATTGTTTACCTGTGTTGATACTTTTTACCTATACTGTTTCATCCTTTCATCCTGTATTACCAAAATTGCCATGGTAAATATTTTTTATTTCATAGATTTAGTATAGTAACTTTATAGTAAATCAGTCACACTGGTCCACCATTCGTTATCTAGTAGTTTTATGTTGATCACACTTCTGTAAACTTCATCATCTTCTGTGTACTTAGCAAAATTGGGCCTGCTGGTGTACATATGTTTTACTTCATGTTCTATGTAAAATAGATTCTTTAGGCTATCATAAAGAACCTTTCCTGTAGGTAATGCTTTTACTCCTGAAGAACTTGCTTGACTCTTGCCCTGTTTATTTAGCCTTTCAATATAATCTTCCTGTGTCATTAACTTATCATGTATAACCAGTGGACTAGGAACGCCTTTCTCTCTCAAAATGCCATACTTCAACATGAAGCTATCTATATCTGCCTAAATACTCTGACACCTTTTCTCTAAGTTAAGCATTAAGTTCCTTTTAGTAAGAACTTTCTTTATTTCAATAAGAGTGGTTGTTATATATTCAATCTCTAACTCATCTAGTTGGTACCTGTTCTTGCTGTTCAAGAAATCAATTAACTGATTTTCCTCTTCGGGCTTATCTCCTAGTTCTTCTTTAGTCTTTTGTATAGCTTCTACTGCTATTTTTATTAATTCAATCTGTTCAAAAATTACCTAGATAGAAGGCCAAATATCAATGATGGAATCAACGATATTGGCCCACAATATACTTCTCATGTCTCCCGGTGGTTTTTCTAATGTCAAGTCCTTCTCTAGGACTCTAATTCTTTCCTCCATCCTTTTGTTTTTTCTTTCCTCTTCTTTGTTCTGAATTTGTGCAAGTTCATAGTTTGTTTCCATACTTGATATTTGTTCTTTGAGCTTTTTCAATTCTGTGGCCTGGGTACTCATTTGTTCCATGGCTTTAATCATCTCATCTGTTTTTGCTGTTGAGGTCCCTGCACTGGTTGATGTACCTGTAGTTGGAATAGTCTTTTTTACTCGCAATGTTGTCACTGGTGGAAGTGTTGGTGCTAAAGAAGCTGCCAGAGTGGAGGGTACTGCTGTAGAAACTATGGGTATCACAGTCTGAGGGGCGGTGGCCAGCTCACCCTCCTTACACTGTATTCCTTTTCCAATTCCTTTTCAGTTTCTTTTCACTGATCATTTAACTTAAGGACTAGGTCCATAAGTTCTTCCTCCTTTTGTTTCTCTATGACTTCTGTAGTTTGAGGATGGTGGAGAGGATGGATCTTGAGCTGCTTCTTTAGTGAAAATTTATCATCATTCTTCTTTTTAATCAATTGTTCAGCTGCTTTAACATATTTGGGATCATGTCCCAATTCTATCACCAAGTCTTCTAAAGTTTTTATCCTGATGTCTTTAGCCTGAGAGGAGGCCTTTTCCAGTTGCAACTGTGCAGTGGTATTGTGCAATGAGTTTTGCAATTGATGTGTTGTGATGGCCTTATTAGTCAATGTAGAATAGACCATTTCACCAGTCTGCTTGTGCAATTCTATTTGGTCAATAGGATGGATATCCTTCGCCAAAACTTTAAAATTAGTCTTTAAATAATCAGCCATGGATCTTGGCTGTTGCATAGTTGGCTTGAGGAAGCTCATCTGCATTTTTCCTTCCTTTATGTCAAAAGCTGACATAAGCCTGGTCTAGTTAGTTGGAGCCATGTTGAGGTAGTGAGCATAGGTTTGAGCTTTCAGTTTCTCATTCATTGCTTTAATTTTTTTGTACTTTCCTTTAAGGTCCAAAATCTGTTCAGAGGGAGCTCTAAAAGAAGATAACTCTGTGCTCTGTTGCCTTTCCAATGCTTGTGTATGTGAGACATATGGTGTGCCTCCTGTTGGAATGGTTGGCCTGCTGTCACTCCTTTCGGCTGTTGAGTTGCCTACTCTTTCCTCACTGTACTCCTCCTCTGCATATGGGTTTAACCTTTGCCTTTTAACGAAAGTTTAATCAATAGGCATAGTAGAAGGAGTGGCTTCATCTCGGCTTCTCTTTAAATTTTTCTCCTCATTTAGAGGAGTCTGCAAAACAGGAGGTTTGCTCATGATTTGTTTAGGTTGAGCAAGCTCCTCTGAGATTTCAGGCTACTCTGACTCTTCTTGGTGTTTTGAATCTTCTGCTTGTCCTGAGGTTCCTTATTGCTTTGATGGTTGTGTGGTGTGTTCCAGTGATTGCTTTCATGATGAAGTTTCTCCAAACACCTATACAAACGAATATTCATCAAACCTTCTTTCTAAGTCCACCATTACATTGTCAACTTCAACTTGTGTGCTATCTTGATCTATCAGAGTGCCTTCCACCCATTCTAAATGATTGGCATATTGTTCAAATTCTGGATCCTATGGTGGATATAAGGAGATAGCTTATGTTTCTACCTTCTGTTAGAAATGAATCCATGGGGGTCATAAGCCCATATGAAATTTTGTTTTAACTTCAATCTTTGGAGGATTTCATTTGCCCCCTTTCCTGCTTCTCTGTTATTGCAAATAAATGGGCCTAGATGATCTTTATTCTTAGCTGGGCCTTCTTCTTGGTTTGGACAAAGTGAATCTCATCAGAATTGATCATTTGCCTGTAGTACTCCAGAGCAAATAATTGCATGGGGAGATATATAGGTAACTAGTAAGGAGGAAGCTGACACCCATAAATTCTGATTTCAGTATGGTTTTGGTATAAGTACCAATTCCCTACTTTGTATTGTTTGGACAGCTAGAGAACCCTCTTAATGTCTACACTAATTCTGGGAAGGGGACTTCCTAATAACATTGTAGTCACTGGATGTACAAATAGGTCAATAAAATCTATGTATGGATGGTGAGAATAACAACTCCTGTGGAATAGAGTAGTCCAGAAGATGACAGATCTAGGATTCCCTCTAGTATCAAGCTTTTGGACAGAGAAGGGAAACTTATTAGTTTGGTAGTGGAGAAACAAATGATACAGGACTGATGAATAATTGAATACCCTCTCATTTTCAAGTCTCATAAACTGATCATGCATTTTATCTGCGATGAATTTTGCATAATCAAACTTGACTACAAGAGGTTGACCGGCGGTAGACATGCCAGTAAAAATAGTCTCATCTACATATTCATTAGTGGTAGAACCTAAAATGCATGACAGCATTGTTGTGATGTCTCTGCCTAGATCAGAAAAGAAGGCTGACATGTAAGGAGGGGGATCCTTTGGCATGTGCTTTTCTTCAGAAATGAAAGTCTGGAGGATTTGAGTACTTCTGGAACTAGACAGCTTGGAGAATCTTTCAAGCAAATCAGCAATGGACAGGGGGGTGAGGTCTTGACTAGGCTGCAACTGTAACATCTTGTTTATGGACTCAGTTGTAATGGTGAATAGGATTTTCTGGTCTGGGGACATTACAACTTTCATAACAGGGTCATAGTTTGCATGGTTGTAATGAATAATTTCCAAGAAGACATGAACACTGGGGAATTGATACTTGGGCAGGTTTGATTCCCAGAGACCTATCTTATCTGCATGGTTCAAGTAGATATCTCGGTATTTGCAATGCAATTTCAAAGGGGTTTCATCAAAGGTGAGGTCTTTTATCTGGAAATCTTTGTCAACCAGGGGAAGATGGTCTAAATCTCTGTGGGGAGTGGTTACTAGCATGACATTTAAGGTGTCTGGGATGTCCATCCTTGGTTCTTGTGGATTGAAGGATGAGGGCAGAGAATTTTTAGGGAATTATGGAAAAATGGGTCGTCTCAGAGAGTGTCAAGACTGTTAAACATCTTAATTTCACTAAATTACTTAATTTTAACAGCAATTTAGTTCAGGTTCAGTATGGAAAACAGGGTTTCTCAGTTGAAACCAGGTAAATACCTAGTTATGGTTGCATGAAGAGACAAATGGCTCTAGTGCACTTTTTGCCTGGAGCGCACGGGTATGCAATGGAAATTTGGAGTTTAGAGGCTTCTGGAGGTTGACGGTTAGAAGTAGGGTGACGGCTCGAACGTACTCTGAGTGTGTAAGGAGAACATAAGGTTCTTTTCTTAGTAAAACAAAAATAATGAGTATTTTTGGGTTGATTGGCAAAGTCAATGCTTTTGGCGCGTATAATGGAAAAGTGACATTTAACACTGGAAAGTGACAGTTGGCGCTAATTGACGAAAGTGATGTTTTGTCATTTAGCGTGTTACACAGTAAAATGTCACCGCCATCATGTCAGTCTCCTTACTGTGTTATAAAACCACATTCACCTAAGCTCATGCTCCTTGAAATGGCTAAAAAACCCTCTTTGCCTAAGTTAAATGGATCATCGTGTCTGTTCATCAAATAACCGCGCTGACAGGCAGAGGCTAGTGTAACTGCTGCGCTGCCAGCGCGGAAGAACACGTGTTTTCCGCGCTGGTCCATTTTTACGGACAGCGCGCCCTCCGTTTCTACTGTTGAGCGCTGACCAGACCTCCTCTATAGTTGATCTGTGATGTCAGCGTGCCAGCCCAGTGTCTCACCCGCGCTGATCCTATTTGGGCGAATTTGTTCTAACAGCCAACCTTCCAGATCACTCTAGAGTTGGTTGTTAGCATTGTTGAGGTCGCCATCCTTTCTCTGGCATGTCTGTTCGACTGACCATCCACTTATCTTGGGGGAAAGCTCATCCTTTACCTATTCATGGAGGCTCCTTCTCCTTTATAAGCCACCTCCATTGCCCATGAGCAGCTAGTTTTTAGTTTTGGAACATATAGACTTTGATAGAGGAATTCTTGGTGCATTAGTGTTGTTTTTGTAGGCATTTGGTGTGTTTTGTGAGGATTTCTTTTGAGCTTGAGGAAGGTTATGAGCTTGTTGCTTTGTATGTGAGAGAGAGACCTCTTTGACTTGGGAGATTTGATTCAAAGGTGAATGCTTGGAAGACATGCTGGCTGGACCCTCTACAAAAGGATTCAGCGTCCGGACTTCGGTTGTACCTTACTCTAATTTCTGATTAATAAAGATAGATGACTACTCTTATGGTTCCATTTCCATTTGTCCTATGAATGATTAATGTAAATTGTATCCTTCCTGACTGATACATAGTTGTTTTTAGTAGATTTTACGCGTGTGTTTGCTATCTCTTTGCTTGTGCAGGTGTCCGTCTGCTAGGATAGTGGAGGACTGCGATCAGCTGGAGTGAAGAAGCGAGAGGATCATCTCTTCGACAAACATAGCGTTGGAATCCAAGTAGGTTTCTTTTACCCACTTGTTAATTACAACTAGGAACTTGCAGTGTAGCATTGTTTGATTGTTGCTAGACCCCATTTGGGCTAGTAGGGATCGCCTCTATCTGTAGAGGGGATTTACCTCTCCAACAATTTGGCGACCATACTGGGGAACGTTGAATTGTCTCTTTGTATGTCACCTTTGCTTTGATTTTGATTCTTGCCTCTTTGTCAAAGTTTGGGGATTGGTTTGTTGATTGATTTGTTTCCTGGTTCATCCTGGGGACTCCTTTAATTGCCTTGAAAGCCTGTTGCCTTGGTTTGGGGGTTTTTGGTTCGATTTTATTTGTTTTTCAGCCTCAGCGCGTTTTATTTTGAAATAGATGTGCTGACATCGCATAGTGTCTTCTTTGTTGTCTATGTCATCGTGTGTATACATTTAACAGTCGCGCTGACCTGGTTTTCGAGCCAGCGCCCTTTATCCGTGTCCTTCCGCGCTGACAGCGCAAAGTTGCTACAGACCTTTTTCTGTCATCGCTTTGTTGCTAAGGGGTCACCCGCGCTGATCCTGTAAAACTTATTTTTGTCCAAATTGACCTACTGAACCTGTTGGTTTTGGTTGTCCCCTGTTTTTTCTACTTGGCTTTTGGCTTGATAACTTTGTTTAAGCTGTGACTCACTTGCTTGCGAGGCCTCATTCCACGAGAGTTCGTTTATCGCTTGTTTTCGGTTTTTGCAAAGCCTTCCTTTTTGCTCTTGTCGCTTAGTTTATGCTTTGTCTTGACTTTTTACGATTGCTGAAGTGTGTCAGACCGTCGTTTGTCTGGTTGTGGACTCTCATCCTTCGGGTGTTCGCTTTTCTCCATTGATTTCACACTCAAACCCTAGGGCATCTAGTGGTCGTGTGTGTCTAGCCTCCCGTTCGGGATCTTGTGTTCCTGGTTGACCAGCCGACTTCATTTTTGTTTTCACATTCGTTTGGTGATTGTTGAAAGTGATTGATTGTGTTCCAAGCGGTTTGCTTTCCTCCTTTGAATTCCTCGTTGTCTTGTTGAGCTTAGATTACATAGCTCATGAGCCTTTGTTTTCCTTTGATTTGGGAAACTGGTTTTAGTGACGTGGGAATTGTCTTGTGTGTGCATTGAGTGATTTAGCTTTTCACTTAGTGTTACTATCTCTCTAATTCATTTTAAGAGAACTTTTATGTCATTGAAAGGTAGAGCAAACTAGTGTCTTTTGCATTAATAGTTAAAAGGAAAAGAACATTTCGTTACTTTGTGCTTTCAAAAGAAAAGTTTCATTTCCTTGCTGCTAGTTGCATTAGGTTGCGTGATTGCTTGAATTCGTTTTGTTTGTTTGAAAGATCCTTAACTTTCTTATAGTTAGGATTCATCGAACAAAATGATGATCTTTGGCATATAGTTGCATTTAGGTGTTTTTGAGAGATCATACAGTAGGACCTGAAACTCAAACCTAATTCAAGATAAACCGTAAAATAAACCAAATTTATCTAAAAACGCATTGGAACTTA
>APFE031634197.1:0-12733 GCA_000404065.3 Pinus taeda
TACTAAAATTTGTACTAGGTAGGAAACTAATATAACCTATCTAGATTTTATCTTAATACTAGATTTACCAAGTACCAAGAGACATCAAATATCTTGACATGTAAACCTTAGATCAAATCACTTAACATGTAAACCTTTTTTAGAGGAGATTTAATCTCACTTTTCATCTCTCTAGATGCTTTGTAGTTCAAATCTTTTGACATGTAATCCTTTTTTAGAGGAGATTTGATCTCCCTTTTGATTTCTCTTGATGCTGACTATTCCATTAGATGGTGGATGGATCTTTCCCTGTACTTTGGTTTTAATGACTCTCACATCCACTATGGACTATTTTGTTGGACGCTAAACAAACCTTCCTGGTGCATGTGTATCTCTTCCTAGGTGGTACTATTAACTATCAGTTAGAGGCTCACTTTTCTCCCCTGAGAACCAAGAAATAGTTATGTTGTGCATTCACCAGGCACACTCACCTTTTGTTTGAAGATACCATTCCATCACTCTCTCATGCTGACAGTTAGAGGCAAGGAATATCTTTGAGGATTTGGAAACTAAGCCTTTATACCAGATGGGACTCCTAAACCAAATGGTGTGAGGTCTATTTTGGACTTCATGTCGAGGAGATCCCCTTGGTTAGAGGCAAGGAATATCTTTGAGGATTTGGAAACTGAGCCTTTATACCAGATGGGACTCCTAAACCAAATGGTGTGAGGTATATTTGGGACTTCATATCAAGGATGTTGTCTATGTAAGACATAAATTTATTAATGCGTTGGAATTTAAAAACCAACATAATTCTAAGAAATTGGTTTAACTATAATATTGAATTAGATATAGAAGTGTTTAGTTGATGATGATGATGAATGTTCATTAACGCAATAATTAGTTTATCAAACTTTAAAAAAACTAAAAAAATAATAAGATAAGTGTCCCATGATGAAAGGTTTTTGCATTACACACTATTTTAAAATTTTAGTTGTATATAAACACCACTTCAATTTATTATATTGTAATATTAATTATAAAGTAAATATAAAGTAAATATATTATCATTACTTCCCATATTTATAATTTAAATTCATACTAATTATTTTAAGAGAAAAATAATTAATATATATATATATTATATATAAAAACACCCCTGGGTGAAAAGTAAAACATTTAATCTACTTTTACCACAAAGATATGGTAGATCATGGGATACATAGAATCCTAAGTGATAAGCTTCAATATTTAATTTATTTTAATTTTATATAGAATAAAAGTATGAGAAATCTTGGAATTCATGAGAAAATACCCTAAATGAAAATTTTCAGTTTCTAGACAGTTGATTCAATTACTACAATTGATTCAATTACGTCCTCCTTCACTACAGATAAAACATATCAGTAGGGATTAGAAGTCAAAGAGAAAAATGAGAGAGAGAGAGACCAAAGGCATCTAAAAGGAGGAAGAAAGAAAAACTGAGAACCTTGGATAGGATGTTGTCAAAGTGAAGTAGGACATAGCTAAAGGGTTTTCTTGAGATGGACTGAGAGCTAGTGGAAGCCCTAAAGTTTGTAAGTTATTTGCTGGATTCGGTAATCTTGAGGCCTATGAACAAAGTGTTTATTACTAATTGTCTAGGAATTGAAAAATCTCGGAGGGAGAGTTGGACATAATTTCCAAAATCATTGGTTTGGAGGAGGAGTCTTTTTCCAAGTTCAATTTCCTGGCTGTCCAAATGGAATCGATAAATACATTATCAATTTTGGAATCTACATTTATTTTGTATATAATTAAAGTTTAATGAAAGTTTAATGGTTATATGTTGATAAGACCTTTTTAGAAATAAATATATTATGGTGATAATTTCAGATTTTAGATTTCTGGGATTGGTAGGTTGTTGTAATAATTTTTTCGTATACATCCCATCCATGTTGACCGGTTTCAAATCTGCAACTAAGGTTCATCACGGTGATAGTCAAATTATAGTTGCATATAGTGGAAAACGAGGAGATTTATGATAGGTTTGTAAATAGATAACGATAGTTCTGAGAAAAAAACTGAAAGGGCTTATCAATGAATCAAAATGGGAGAAAGTGTTAAACTATTATAAATAAACCATTCCAAAATGTGACTAAGTATGTAGTCGGTAAAGAAAAAATTGTTGTGGTAGGTAATGGTCGAAGATGAACAAACCATTATAGGAAAATGACTAAGTGATTGAGTTGGTCATTGATACACAATTAATTAAACTTGTAAAAGACAAAAGTAACTCATTTTACCAACAAATGAATCAGAATACATCATCATTAATAAATTCAACCACATGTGTATGAAAAGAGAACGGGAAATAAACACTTAAGAATTGGGTTAGCTATTAGGCCAGGTAATTCCAGCAACCTCATAGACAGTCATAGGTTTAAGACGTGTGCTATGAAAAATGGAATTATTTTCCAGAAATTAACAAATACAAGTTCATGCCTACGGTTATAAAGAGAAAAAAATTAGTAAAATTTTTTTATGGAACTAGGTGCTTCATTGAATTAACATGATTAATAATCATTTGATAACTGAAGCTAAGAAAGAATTTTGGAAGGTAGTAAATATTGGACACAAAGTCTTTTTCCAGATAAAAAATAGAAGAAAAACAAAGTTCCTTTCACCATAAATGAATCAAGAAATTTAACAATACATGAGAACTTGGCAATAATTCGGGTATTGAATACCTTTAATAACAAAATTTACACAAAAGTATTTAAGTTTAGATTAGAAAGAATATTGTATAACTATCAGGAATATTTTAGTAGACTAGGTGTCATCCTGAGGAGGGTTAGGCTTTATAGCCATATCAAATAAAGCAAGAAAAACAAGTATTTTGCGCAACCCAAAAAAAATGATCTAATCCACATAGCAACAAAAATTATTTTATCAAAGATAAAGATGTGTTTAGGAAAAAAAATAAGAAACTAACCAACCATGGGAGTAAGAAGCAAAATAGGTCCAATTTTTGCAAGGTAAAATAACATCATACCCTTCAATATAAATTTCATGAAAATTATTAGTTAGGAAACTTAACCGGGAGAAGTGGAAAAATTACCAGGGAAAAAGTGAAAAATTGTACCACTGAAATTAGCTTAGGGAAAAAGGCATTTAACACCTCCACTTGTAAGTGATTAACCTCATCATAATGGGCACATGAGTATAACAATTGTGTTATTATAAAACCAAGGTCAAATCTTACTTTCAAAAACCATCTAACAAGTAACCTGGCATTGTGAGTCGATAGTGATGACTCCAGAAGACTCTGAAATTATACAGGTTGGACGAGGATTTTTCCCTTGCATTATGGTAGGGTGTGAGATCCAACGTGGTAAAACCCTAGCCCAACAGAACCTACTAAAAGAGGGAAACATTCACACTAAATCGAATTCCAAAAATTACGTGTTGGGGAAGCAAGGGAGAAATGTTAGGAAAATTCATCCAAATTTTAATGTAATAAAGTAACTAGAATGATGATTAGTAAGGAAAGTGGCATACCTGCATGAATGGCCACTCTTTATGAAAACCTCCATACTATTGGAAGAACGAAAACCCATCCTTCAAGTGATTAAATAAGTTACACAAAAGCAAAGAAAATAATTTAAGTAACCCTAACCGAAAATTATCAATAACAACAGAGCCTTGGATGTGACCTCAGAGTTATGGTAAGGGTTTGAGTAACCCTCAAAATCTGTTATCAAACTCCAATTACGTCAAAAAAAGGGGGAGACTAATAATTAACTTGATGTGACATACCAAAATTGAATTAAGAGATGATTACAATGCATTGCATATGACCAGAGGAAATTTATGCAATAATTCAGTTGTGGAGCTTACTTCACTTAATAATAAATCTAAAATAGGAAACTCATAGGTTTTAGAACAAGTTGTTCTCTTCACAGTTTAAGATCGATTCTCAGCATATAATTTTGAATGGCCAACCTCCATGTGATGCCAATATGGGAGGGTGTTTATCCTCTAACCACCTACTCCATGCCAAGTTGTTGATAAAAATTGTTGGATTAAGGGGGCATAACCCATGTTTAGAGTTATTCGCACCAACCAACAAAACCCTAACTGCTGGCCGTTTCAGCAACAACCTATGTAGCACAAGATGTAGCCTCACTTGAAGTAGTATTAGGGGATGCTAGAACTAGTTTTCTACATCCATAGCCTTGTGTGATGGTATTCCTGAGGTTCTTATGGCTTAGATATTCCTTCGTGCAGATCTATTCCATCCAACTGTCAACTACTACAACTCTATCGAAATGACCTTTAGATCATCACTAAGGTAGTAGATTGTACTTAACAAGCAGAAAAGATACAGACTCACTACTTTCATGCAAAAAACTATATATTGTGAAAACTTTATGGCCTAGATCTGCCTTTGTGCAGATCTATCCTTTCCAAACAGTTAACTACAACAGATCTATCTGAAATTTTTCCAATCTCCACGAAGGTGGTTAATTATATAGATTATGCATAAACATTACAAATATATCTCTTTCTTGTATAAATTAAGCATTAATTCACATAAAAAGACCACAGAACGAAGATACATAAATTTAAACAAAAGTATATAAACAAGGCATAAATGCATTTATTCAGCTCAAAACAGTCTTTATCAAGATATGAACATTCAGATACAAACTTCTTATCCCTGTGTACCAAGCTGCAGAGGCCCGTGCACTCAACTGTGGACTTACCAAGGTCTTCATGCACTCAGCTGCATGAGTCTTCCCCTTTTGCCTGAGTACATGAAACTGACTTTTCCTGCCTTAGCACCTTTTCCCTTACAATAATTCTTCTCCGAATGTTGTCCCCTTAGACTTGCCTCGAATAAACTATATATAGCCTTTTCATTACAATAACATGGTCTGTGAACCATGGGCAGCTTTCAAAAACCATCCTATCACCTACCCATACAAGGGACTAATTCCCCTTTTATTATTACCTAGTTTTGCACTCCACTTCCACATTTCGTTGAGAATTTACATTATTTAACAAAAATATTATAGAAATTCACTTTATTGACAAAAATTAACCCAGGGACCGCATCCCAACAAGCCCCCAACAAAAATATGGTAACTCATCCTCGAGTCACTCAGCTAGATTATCCAATTTATTATGGAGGTCACTGAACTCCATCTTCAATACTTCAAGGTATGTTGTGCTCTGTAATGCGACCTGTTGCACTTCTTTGACCAGCTTCTCTGTAGTTGATCCCTCCATCACTAGGTGAATGGTGCTTTATTTCTGCTCGAAAGCCTTCAACTTTTCCTCGATGGCCAGAGTAATATGGATTGCTTCCTATTTACATGGCTGAATCTGAGCCTTCAAAACCGCTTCTTTGTGTTGCAGCCCCTCAAGCTCTGCTTATAGCAGCTTCATTTCTTACAAGCACACAAAGTGTTGGATTGGTACCAAAGTACACACAATTTCCCTGATCTCATCAACCTATTGTTGTGCCTCTCTAATCTTTGTACGCATTCACTGCAGGTTTGAGTCCTCTTGCAACATAGTCCATAGTTCCATTACATTTTCAAAAAGGCCATTGTAGCACGATACTGCATTCTCCAAAGTAGTCACGTGTTCTCTAATGGCTACGCAACACTACTCCTTGACCTCTCATGGAGTAGTTGACTGTAGTTTCAATTGTAGTTATGAGATCTTCATCTGGAAATCAAAAGTAACTCAGCCTATCTCATCCTTAGATTTTCGCACTATGGCGACTAGTTTCCTAATGTTTTTTTGAAGTTTCCACATCCTTTGGAATGTGTAGCTCTAGTACTGAATTACACACTTCTGCAATTGCTACTTCTAGGCTTTGGCTTTGTGCTACTAGATCTTCTTTTTCCTTAGGAGTCTGAGCCTTTTTCTGTAAATATCTTCTCATTGTTCATTTTGACTTCATTGATTACCAATAGCGTGAGGACCCCCTGATGAAGCACATGGAGGGTTTCAAGGGGTAGTGTGACTAAATTCATGCCCATGCCCTTGATCTTTCTGAACGGAGCATTATCTTCCTCTAACTTTGTGCGTAATGTCCCTTCTAGAAAGGGAATGAATATGAGATCCAAAGTTTGTTCTGTTTCCATTACACTATTGATTGCTTGCTATAGGATCACTTGAACCCTACTCGCTTGTCCCATGCTCAGATGAATTATGCCCGTTTGAATCTGCAACTCATGCAGATCCTTCTGGACGGTGCCTAACATCTGCATGTACTGCTACTCAAATTGAGCCCACAGCTTCGTCGTTGTGTTGTGGAACTTATCCGTGATCTCACCCAAGTCCCCCTCAATGAGGACCATTTTGTCCATGTGTGCGTGATTTTCTTATTTTTGCTTCTTCCTGGGTCCAGAAGCATGGAAAATTTTAGGGGCTAATGTTCGCCCAGTGGGCTAATTTTCCATGATTTTTCCACAAAAATATTCGCCAATTTCCAATTTATATAAAAGATGATTCGCCCAAATTTTAGAATATAAAATTATTCTACCATAAAAATCGCCAACATTATATAGAGACTATATATAAAATCATTATAAATTTGAATAATTTTGCAAATATATAAATAAATTTTTTATAGTTGCATATTAGGGATTAGTGAGATTCGCCAATGTTTTTAAACTTCAAGAAAATTTTCCATCCTTAAAATTTTCCTTGTCCAGAAGTCGTCTCCTTGGCCTGCTTCTTTAATTTGAAAGGAGTGCTCTTCTTGTCATCCCTACCTCTTTCCTTCTCAGATTGTTCCTACTCTTCAGTATGTTGTGAATTTGATGTTTCAAATTCTACTATGTCCTCTTTTGCAACACGCACTTTATCGATAGGTGCCTTAGCAGCAACTACTTTAGCAACAACTTCTTTCTTCTTCTGATCTGCCAACTCCCCCGCTACTACTTGTGCATCTTCTTTCCGTTTCTGTGTAGCTATTGTCTATGCGGAAGAGATTTCTTTGCCTTTTCTCATACTACACTAAGCTATGTGGGTTTTCACCACTCTTCTAGCCATGTCCCCACAATGTCCTGTACATCGGACTCCATAACTAGGTATGACAATTTGTGCCATATCTTCTTAGGGTCCCACCTCATGTGGATGGATAAATTATGAAAATCAGCATTAAATTCCAAGAAGGCCTGCAACTACTCAAACAAGGTTGGAGACAACCTTGGCCTCTGACTAGTTACTGTGTGGAAGTCCATCTCAACCAGTATTTGGTAGTCGCCATGCAATGAGCAAAATCAGCATCAGCAACCAAGCATAGTGAAATACCTTACTTTCATTATGTGCTTCACAGAAATTTTCTAAGAATTCCTTGTAGAGGTACTACGCCTAGTTGTACTACACCCCTTTTGTGGACTGTGTAGCCAATGAAGTTATTGGCGTTGGAACCTCATCCATACGACATTTTCTCATGACCTTCCTAGCAAGAAGCTGAGCTGAAAACTACATTGCATGGTCTATGATAGAGGAGATACAGTATCTGTGTGACTTCTTGACCAACCCAAACTCAGTTTTCATTTTATCTGCAAGCTGCTTCTCCTTTCTTTTTCCTCTAAACTCCTTCATTACATCCACCCATTTATAGGGAAATTTCATAATTCTATGGATCAACATGTCTTTTATGGGGATGGGTTTGCCTAACCACAAACACCCATCATGCACCAGCACGAGAAATTGGTGCACACAGATGGTATTTATAATCAACCTATGAAAGTGTGACACACACAGCATATGTAGCAATTTGGCCTACTCGACCCCTTTTACCCATTTAATTGGTTCCCGCTTAGTGACCCTAGTCTCTTCATAGTAAATCTTGGTCATGTACTTATTGGTGGCCAAATGTGGAAGTTTCTCATGATCGACGACATCCAAATCCTTCAATTTTAACACAGGGATATGCACTAAGAGTGCGCCTTCAAATACCACTTATTCTGGCAGTAGCGACATACATATTGTGAACTTGCCTGAATCTGGGTCCTTGGGTACCTTCTCTTTCCCTTTTTGTAGAGGGATATATGCCGGGATCCTAGCGATAGGCTCGCCCTCATTAACGACTAATTCCTCAACTCCATTGTGGAGTTTTTTTGCTTCTAAATCCACGAGTTCATATAGTTTCTTTGCCTTGTCCATCCTCCCTTTTTGTCAAACCTCTGTGGGGTTCTTCCTTAATGATTGGCTCACTGGTATAGGTTGTGGTTTCTTCTAGTTCTCCCTAGTAACATATTTCTTTAGCCTAGGTGATCGCAGTATCGTAGGCACATATGGTGTAGCTCCCATTGATGCAACTTCAAGGGTTTCTGCTTGAGAGACAATGACTTCAGAACTTATAGGTTCAGTGGACATCCCTTCAACGATAATATTCTAGTTCCACTCAGGCAATATCATAAATATCAGGCTTGCAACTAAATCATCCCAAATTTGTAGATTCATAGAGTGAAAACAAGAAGGCTTATACACAATTTTCATAAGGAAAAGTGTTCTGCAATAGATTGACATGCGAGATTTATAGGTGATTTCGAATTCAAATCTGACCGTTCCCTCCATTTTTTGATCATAAATGAATCTTTGGCAGTAGATCTCCAAATATTTTAGCCATAAATGTCACCTACCCACTCCTCCTAATAGTATTTTCACTATCCAATCATGAACAATGACTTCAGCGACTACTTTTGGACCCATCTGCATGACACCATCCTCCATGGCACAACCCCTCTGGTGCACCTCCTCTTCGCACATTGCCTGCTTTCCTCGTGCATCCCCCTTATTGTGTTTTCCTTTTCTTTAGGCAATTTTTTTTATAGTCCCACTCTCCCTTGCAGCATCCTGAGCACTAAGACTATCATGCTACTGTGTAGTCATTGCGTAGGGGTAGGATCCCCTCTGTGCAACTTCAACCAATTTCCATTCACCCTTCCATGGAACAATTTACCATTTAGCTTTGCGATATGAACTACACACCATCAGTGATTTCCTTAATAACATACGGGTCTAACCAATGCATTTGGAATTTGCCCAGAAACTTTGTGAATTTACAATCATAGAGTGGAACCAAATCGTTCATCTTGAGAGTTTGCAACTTAATATTGTTATAATGACAAGCCTTCTCACATTCCTTTTTCACCTGTTGGTGAAATCCTGCAAGAAACAAGTCTTGTTCCAACTCCATCAACTACGTGAGCTATTCCTCCAAGGTATCGCGATCCGCTAGCTCTATCAAAGCCTCAATGCATAAGCTTGGCACAATATATTCCATGGGCATCATCGCCTTGATCCCATAGACCAACCTAAATGGAGTTTCTCCTATCAACTTCTTCCACGTCGTCCTATATGTCCATAGAACCACTGGGATGTGTATATCCCAATCATTTCTCTTCACATTACAAACCTTCATTAACGTATTCTCCAAAATCTTATTGAATGATTCCACTGTACCATTGGCCTAGGCATGATATGGCATACTCTTTTGATGGTAAACTTGAAATTCCTTGAGTATCGTGTTGATTGTTTCATTCAGGAATGCGTACCCCTATCACTCATCAATATCTTAGGGCACCCAAACCATGTTAAGGCATATTCAAACAGGAACTTTACAACTATAACAATAGTAAAATCCTTCACTTGATGCGCTTCTACCCATTTGGTTAAGTACTATGTCACAATAATGATGTATCATGTGCCTATCTTCCTTGCTAGTGGTTGTATTGGACCTATAAAGTCAATTTCTAATTTTTCAAATACTTGTAACGAATCTTTATGGTTTAAGGGCAATTCATCTCTTTACGAAGGCTTTCCCATCCTTTGACAAGCATCACATACTCTACAAAATGCCTTGGAATCTTTATGCATTGTTGGCAACCATAACCCTACATGTAAAATATTTTGCATAGTCGTTGTACCTACATAGTGTCGTCTTGCCGCTCCTTCATGTGCCTCAGTGAGGATACTAGCGTGCTCGAACTCTGGAACATAGCAGTGTAATATTTCATCTGTTCCCATCTTATACAAATGTCCCGCTATAACAGAAAAATGTGTTACGCAGACCACTAATTCCTTTTTTTATTGAGTACAATAGCTTTTCAGGGCTATACCCATGGTCAAAAATTGAATGATATCAACAAAGTGGTCATCCGCAACGTGCACAATAAAGAGTTGCACAGCTAACAATCCTTCTTCCAAATTGGTTGGTTCTTCAATTGTCTCAATTTGGCTTAGGTGATTTGGTCCTATGTTGAACCATTTAGGCTTCACTATTACTTCAAATTCATACTCTTGGAACAAAAACAACCACCTATAGATTACCTCCCCCCCTCCCCCCCAACACAAGCTTGCTGACTAGGTACTTGAGAGCGGAGTGATCTATGTATGTTTTGAAGTGTGCACCCAACAAATAACGCTGGAACTTTTGCAGTGTGTAGACCATGGACAACCCTTCATGCTCTGCAGTGGAATAATTCTTTTCATCTTTTGATAATTTCCTACTTGTAAAGGCGATTGGATAATCAATCTCACCTTTGCTAGGCTGGGTCAATACCGCACCCACTGCAACAAATGAGTCATTGACATGCACATGGAACTCTTTCTTCCAATCCAAAAATACTAAGATGGGCATAGTCACCATCTTGTCCTTTAACACATCAAGACTCTATTGACATTACTCATCCCAACAAAAAGTCACATCCTTCTTTAATAGTTTCTCCATCGGCGCAGTTATCTGGGCATAAGATTTGATAAATTTCCTATAGTAGCTTGTGTGTCCCATCATTGCGCACAGCTGCTTAACATTCTTGGGAGCTTCTAAATTCAAAAGAGATGGAAACCTCTTTTAGATTGAAAAGAGATTTGATCTCTTTGGATGCTTTGTAGTTCCAAAGTTAGAATGGATCTAGTCTAGTTTAATTTCACCCTTTAAACAAGATATGGTTCACATGAATACCATGGGTTTTCAATGCCATGAGAAAATTTCTATTTTTATTTTATTATTTTTACTTCATTTTATTATTTTACGTTGACTTGGTTAAAATGTTTACATTACATTAATATTTTCATTTAATTTTATTTTATATAAAAACAAAATATTTTTTTATTTTATCTAGAGGTTACAACATCTTTACCATATAAGTTAGAGAGCACTTCTCAAGACAAATATATATTTTCATATTTAAGATTTATGGGATTATTAGCTTGTAATAATTTTTCTGGATTCATCCCATCCATATTTTGAAGATTACATTTCTAACTCTTAATTGAGGTTAATCATCAAGATAAAATATATATTTATTTTATTTTTAATTTAAAATAATATTTAATAATTTAATTTTAAATATTCCTTAATTTAATTTTATATATTTTGGATTTTAATCAAATAAATAACAAAATAATTTATTTTATTTTATTATTATTATTTAATAATTAAATGCGAATGATAAATATAATAATATATTATTGATATTTATGATCATGTTTCTAATTCTTAATTGAGGTTCCTCTGCGTATAACGGCTCCTCTGCGTCTATCGGCTGCAGTGATTATAGTGTTTTGCCACATTCAGGCACACAATCTCTTACTTGGTATTGAAGCTAATGGGTGCATCAATTATCAATTCTTTGTGCTATTGAGTCAGTTAAAGGATTGCAATTCTTTGGCAGCCTGAATAGATAGAGGTTGGGGAAAATCCAAGGAGGACTCGTGTTCTCTCTCTTCGCAAGATGATATGAAAGGTCCAGCAGGCTGATAGAAGCATTTACTGCCCTGTGTCGATAAAGTCAGGATCTATTTAAGATCAAAACTAGAGTCCTAACGTCTTTTAGATCGGGTGCCTGCTAGGGTCCTTGTGGAAGTGGACTTCAGCACCAGATTCCTAGCTGAAACAAATCTAACAAGTAAAGACCATGTGTGGAACTAGAAACTCGATTATGAAAGTGTCCTCTTCAGATGTCGATCCTTCTTTGAGACAGGCCATCTAGCCAAAAATTGCCTAAAGCCTCTAAGAAAAATTATGCTAGAAAGAATCACCGCAGATCTACATGGTGGGAAGGAGCACAAAAAGAACATTACACTATCATCAAGGAAGAATACTCTCTAGAAAACTTTGAATCATAAGAAACCAGGCAAGAAAGAAACAATTCTTAAGACAAGCAAGGGGGAAGCCCTGCCCAACAACAAAAAAGTGAACTTGACAATCCCTCAAGCATCAACAGTTATGAGGATTCGAATACCGCACAAAATAAATCTTCATTTAACAGTAAAGCAGATCTCCCAAACCAAACTTCTTCTCTGATTATCTTCAAAAGGATGAACACAACAAATCGGAAAGCTAAGACACCAATGTCCCAAGAACCAGAAGAGATGAAGGAGATGTAAGATAAAGGAAGTTGGAAGACCATAGAGAAAGAAAAGAGAACTACAACACCAATCTTGCCAAGAAATACGAGAAGTGAGACAATTAAGAACTAAGAAAATTATAGGTGCGATAGACCAATTTGGTCTCAGTGAATGTTAACCACCACCATCATCATCATCAAAATAAAATATATATTTATTTTATTTTTAATTTAAAATAATATTTAATAATTTAATTTTAAATATTCCTTAATTTAATTTTATATATTTTGGATTTTAATCAAATAAATAACAAAATAATTTATTTTATTTTATTATTATTATTTAATAATTAAATGCGAATGATAAATATAATAATATATTATTGATA
>APFE031634201.1:0-14748 GCA_000404065.3 Pinus taeda
TAGAGAAATGAAACTAGCTTTATTTGGTTACTTATAGTAAGCTTGAACAAGTAGCTCTCTTTCATCACTTATAATAACTTTAAAGAAATTTTAATAATTGATAATAGGAAGCAGAAAACCATAAGAAGATTACACTACTCTAAATTACATAAAGTATTTGTTGCCTAAAATATAATTTTCAATAATTAAAACTTAACGTTTCCAATTAAAGAAAACCAAAACAGAAAAAGAGTAATTCAATTATATTGATATTGAAGTTACATGAAAAATGAGCTAAGAAAGAAATAAAAACATATCACGAGCTTTGTTTCTATACCACCATTGCTTCTCCAATTAACCCTTTAATATTAATTGAATTGGTGACGGAGAAAAGATGCTCAATTATATTAATGTAATATTAATTGAATTGCTGACAGATAAAAGATGATAAATTATATTAATTAAATTGTTGACCTAAAACGTATCAATTATATTGAATGAATTAATAGGGAAATACAAACATATAACGAGCTGTCTCTCTACAGTTACTGCTTATAATATTAATTGAATTGCTCACCTCCACAAGCAGTGTAGGACAAAAGCCGTGTGCCAAGATTACAGAAAGTACTATATACTGAAAATTCAAATTGAAGTTTGAACCTTCCAAATTTGAACGCATGCGGATAGATGACGTAGTTGCGTAGATAATTTATTGAAAATCATTTCTTGAAAAGAAAACCCAACTTTATATACCTACAATTCAAATTGAAGTTTGAACATTCCAAACGCGGATACATGACGTGGTTGAGTAAATAATTTCTTGAAAAGAAAAGCCAACTTTTTATATGAAAATTTCAAGAAAAGCATCTCATGTTTTTTCGTTAAACTATGATCCACTCTTCCTTTAACGGATCACATCTTTTTTTTTAGATACATTGCTTTTTCCAGATATTAGGGATCGCTTGTAACTTTGAAATACATGATGTTCTCTTCTATAGTCGAAAGATCTCTTCTATCTATCATGTGTATTTGATCTTCTAAAACACCCGAAAAAACACTTCCAAAATTAACACACTTCCTCTTCTACCTATCATCTCTTTGTCTGCCTTTCACGTCACAGCATAGGTACTTGGAGTACCATCTCCATCTTCCAATTCATACATGCTGTGATGCCGACATTCCCAAACCTAACTGAAAGTAACTACTTCCTCGTTCTTTTGAGTTGAGCGGTTGAGGAAACTGAGATCTCGATTATCTTGACGAAATTGAGATCTCGATTTAGTCGTATTTATGGGCGCACAACCAATAAATCAAAATTAAGTTTAAGATATTGATACTACTGTTTCTAGAAGCAAATGTCTTATTTCTGAAATACAGTTTAATCATTGAGGGTTAACTATTCATATAATTTTTCGTTGAGCACAATTTAGTGTTCTTGCCAATTCCACTCAATAGTTGAGCCGAGGTTGCCTGCAAAATTTGTCATGGACGGCCGCGGTGTGGCAATCAAATAAACGAAGATTTGCTCAGTTGCGTGTGCATGTGTACTTACCTAGACGCTTTCGATCTTGCAACGTCTAGGTAAATCCGTATATCAAGAAAATATGCACTGTCTGGTTATTTTTTGTATTGATTCAAATAATTATTTACCTCGTAGTTAGTCATATTTATGTGTAAGGCACTGATTTATTTTCCGCCATAGTAAATCATGACGGTTTATCTTCTCTGCTATGACGGTTTATCTTCCATGGCAGAGATGGCTTTGAATTCATCGAACTCACCATGCGATGCCTGCAAATTCCTAAGAGAAAGTGTAGAAAGTGTAGAAAGTGTACAAATTTACCAATGCTCACAAGATCTTCGCAGCCAGCAACGTGGACAAAATTATCAATGATTTGGAGAGTCACCAGTGGGAGAGGAAGCCGAAGCTCATTATGGGTGGGTTGGAGCAATCTGCATCCGCCAGAGATAGGTGCAGCAGCTACAGAAAGCATTGGCGACTGTTCATGCAGATCTCCTTCATTACATCTCTGCAGTGGAGCCTGTTCTTAATCTACATAGTCCAGACTCCACGCTGCAGCTTATTCCAAAGTTCACATGATTCATGCCCCAGCTAGCGAACAACAACAGGAAAATTTAATGGAATTTTCTAATTCTAGAGAAGAGCTACAGCTGAATAAAGAGCAGCTTCTAGAATTGGCCTTCAGAATCGGCGGTTCCTGGATGCTGGCCTGGCTGCGCTAGGTATGATAAATCATGCCTATGCCATCGACTACGGTAGGGGCAGCAGGCCAAGAAATTTTTGTATTTGCATTTTGGAAGTGTTTTGTCTGGTGTATGTCAATGTTTTTTGTGCCTGTGATTCTGTTAGTTATTTTTTTTTTCTTTGTATGTCTCTGAGTTGTGTGTATGTACCTTGTAGCTTTTGAATAAGGAAGAGTGGATCTGAATTTGACCAAGACGATCAGGGATGTAAGGATGATATTTGTTACACCCATGACAGGTATTTATTTCATATTCTTATTCATGTTTTATTCTTTTGTTTTGATTGCATAAATTAGAATAGAATTTTCAATTTTCTTGTTCTTTATTTCTACTTTACCTCCTTCACTACTTCCTTACTGTTAATTTTTTTAAATCTTTGTGCTCTCTTATTGCTCTTTACATCTCATTAACATCTTTTTGCTCTCTTTTTGTTCCATAGGCAATTTCATTAATTTTTCTTAATTTTTAGTTTTCTTTCAACCTTTTTGCTCTCTTCTTGGTCCTAAACCCTTTAGATCTTTTTGCTCTGTTCTATTTGATCTTATTGCAATATTCTTTGTCATAAAGTTTTGAAAGCATTTTTAATTCTGGCTTTTATACAATATTTGAATTTTTTCCTAGTATGACTGTAAATTGTTTCTCAAACTCTGCTAAAGCTTTTCATAGGCAACTCTATATCATTCCCTATTTCATCTTTCCAGTTTTTTGCTCTTCCAACCCTTTGCATTTACTTCAGAATTGATGAATCCTACTACCACCTTCATAACCTTAGAGACTCCTCCACATATCTTGACTATCTACTTCAACTGGTTAGGAGGTAGTTGCTTCTCACTATCATCATCCATTGTTTTCTTGAAAGGATCTCATGCCTCTTCTTCAATAGGCTATAATTCTCTTTTTACTCCTTATTCTTAGGGAGTCCCTCAACATCAATTCAATTTAGGTATTTTAAATTTTTATATAAACTATTTCCTTACATTTCATTCGTTATTTTTTCTTTTTCTTTTTTTAAATATTTGATTTATTCAATAAATAATTATATTAATTTGGTTTATATATAACAAATAAAATTAATATCATATAATTAAAGCTGTTCTATATTCTATCTTATTTGATTTATGTCATTTATATTTATATGGTTATTAGTGTTTTTTTTACTTAATTCTTTTATTTGAATTGTTTAGTTATATTTGTGTTTGTATAATTATTTATTGATTTTAAATTATACAAGAATATTTTTGTAAATTAAATGTTTTGATTTATAACTTATTATTCTATTGTATGTAATTAATTTTTTTTTTGGAAATGGGATGATATAAGATAATTTATTCATGAGTATATTTTTATTTTTATTTTTATAAGATATGTGAAATGAATGCGGTTGTTTATTTAAATGTGAAAAGAGGCATAATTTTTTTTTTAAAATGTACCCATAAATTGTATTTTTTTATAATATGATATATTTGTTAGATGAAATGACATTAATATTTATGTAGAGACATCGTTTTTTATTTATAACAAAATGTATATGTTGGTGTATTTTATGTGTTTCTTAAATGAAAGCAATTTTTGTTTGTTTATGTGATATGATTGTTGTGCTTTTGCTAATCAGATAATATGATTGCATTGAAAGAAAATATGATGTTGACAATTGTTTGCATGTTTAATGTGTATATATTTTGGCATGTATTTGTTTTATTCTTTTAAGATGATATAATAATTGTGCTTCTTAGATAATATGACGATAATTGATTTCTGAATTATAAGATGTTTTTCTAGCTGCATGATGTGGATTGTATTTGTTAAATGATATGATTATGATAATGATGATTATGCTTTTTTGTTAGATGTCATGCTTTATGTTGTTTAATGATATGATGCTGATAATGAGAGAGAGAGAGAGTAGGGAGAGAGGGGCAGGGGGTGAGAGAGAGAGAGAGAGAGAGAGAGTAGGGAGAGGGGGAGAGAGAGAGGGAGAGGGAGAGGGAGAGGGAGGGAGAGTGACAGAGGAGGTAGGGAGAGGAGGAGAGATAGAGCGATATATATATATATAGAGAGAGAGAGAGAGAGACAGAGAGAGACAGAGAGAGAGAGACAGAGAGAGAGGGGGCAGGGAGAGGGAGGAGGGATATACAGAGAGATATAGTTAGGAGTTGAGGGCGGGAGAGGGTGAAGGTGATATGGTGGGAGAAGGGAAGAGGGAGAGGGAGGGAGTGTGTTGGGGAGGTAGGGAGAGTTGGAGAGATAAAGTGATAAAGAGTGAGAGAGAGTGAGAGAGGGAGGGAGGGAGAGGGAAAGAGAAGAGAGGGGCGAGTGTGGGATAGAGAGAGAGGGAGAGAGGAGAGTAATATGGCAGGAGAGAGAGAGAATGAGAGAGAGAGAGAGAGAGGTGGAGGGAGAGGAGAGAGAGCCAAAGCTATAGAGAGAGGGCGAGGGGAAGAGAGACGGAGAGGGATGAGGCAGGAGAGAGGGAGGAGGGGAGATAAAGGGGGAGAGAGATGGGGAGAGGGTGAGGGGGAGATAGGGGGACAAGGAGAGGGATAGAAAGAGGGTTGGACATAGTTGGAGAAGAAGAGGTGGAGTGAGAGCTGGAGGGGAAGTGAGAAGGAGAGCAGGACGGGGTGACAAAGGGGCAAAGAGAGATAGAGACGAGGAGGAGAGGGAGAGATAGGGAGTGGGTTATATGGATAGATAGATAGATAGAGAGAGACAGAGAGAGAGAGCGGGGGTGGATAGAGCATAGAGCAGGACACTTTAGTAAATTCTTTTAATAAACACTTTAAAAAAATTTACAAAACTCTTGTTAAAATTTTATAAAATTCTTAGGGTGTAGGTTTTAGGGTTTAGTGTTTATAACTCTTCAGTAAATTTTTATAATAAACACTTAAAAAAATTTACAAAACACCTATTAAAATGTTATAAAATGTTTAGGGTTTAGGGTTTTAAAATGTTACAAAACACTTGTTAAATTGTAATAAATTGCTTAGGGTTTAGGGTTTATAACAATTTAGTAAATTCTTTAAATAAACACTTAAAAAAAGCTACAAAAATGCTTGTTAAGATGTTATAAAATAATAGGGTTTAGGGTTTAGGTTGGGAGTGTGAGTATTAGGGTTTAGGGTTTATGGTCTATAATGCTTCAATAAATTCTTTTAATAAACACTTATAAAAATGTTAAAGAATGGTTTTTAGTGTTTAGGGTTTTTTTGGGATTTTTAGGGTTTATGTTTTTTTAGAGTTTAGGGTTTAGGGTTTTTTAGGGTTGAGGGTCTTTATGGTTTATGGTATTTTTAGGGTATTTACGGTTTTTTAGGGTTTAGGGTTTGTAGTTTAATGTTAAGGTTTTAGGGATTATGGGTTTAGGGTTTATAGAACTTAGGTAAATGGTTTTAGTAAACACTTAAATAAAAGTTACAAAACACATTTTAAAACGTTATAGAATCCTTAGGTTTTAGGATTTGAGGTTTACGGTTGAGGGTTTAGGGTGTAGGTTTAGGAGTTTAGTGTTTAGAGTTTATAAGACCTTAGTAAATGCTTTCATGCTTTAGGATTTAGTGTTTAGTGATTATAAGACCTTAGTAAATGATTTTAGGGTTTATCCTTTAGGCTTTAAACATTAAGATATAGGGTTTGGGGTTTGGGGTTTAGGGTTTAGGTTTTATAACAATTTAGTAAATTATTTTAATAAACACTTAAATAAAAGTTACATAATGCTTTCTAAAATGTTATAAAATTCTTAGTGTTTAGGGTTTACCATTTGGGGTTTAGGATTTAGGGTTTCAGGTTTAGGGTTTAGGTTTTAGGGCTTACGGTTTAGGATTTATAACACTAAAGTTACAAAACGATTTTAGGGTTAAAGATTTATAACACTTTAGTAAACTCTTTTAATAAGCACTTAAATAAACGTTTAAAATGCTTTTTAAAATGATATAAAATGATTAGGGTTTAGGTTTAAGGGTTTGGGGGTTTAGGGTTTAGGGTTTAGGGTTTAGGGTTTATGTTTTAAGGTTCATAGCACTTTAGTAAATGATTTTAATAAACACTTCAATAAAAGTTACAAAACACTTTTTAAAATGTTATAAAATTCTTAGAGTGATTTAAGATTTAGAGTTTATGGTTCCAGTTTTGGGGTTTAGAGTTTCGGTTTTAGTGTTTAGGGTTTAAAAGTTACAAATAGTTTTTAAAATGTTATAAAATTCTTAGGATTTAGCGTTTAGGGTTTAGGGTTTATAGCTTTTTAGTAAATGTTTTTAATATAGACTTAAATAAATGTTACAACACACTATTTAAAATGTTATAAATTAATTTGGGTTTAGGTTTTAGGGATTAGGGTTTCAAGTTTATAACACTTTAGTAAATTCCTTTAATAAACACATAAAAATAGTTACAAAACACTTTTTAAAATGTTATGAAATGCTTAGGGTTTAGGTTTTAGGGTATAAGGTATAGGGTCTAGGGTATGGGGTTTAGGGTTTAGGGTTTATAACTCTTTAGTAAATTGTTTTAATAAACACTTAAATAAAAGTTACAAAACACTTTTTGAAATGTTATAAAAGGCTTAGGGTTTAGTGTTTAGGGTTTAGGTTTTTGTTCTAGGGTTTATAGTTTAGGGTTTAGTGTTTATGGTTTAGGGTTTAGAACACCTTAGTAATTTATTTTGATAAAAAATTAAGTAAAACTTAAAAAACTATTTTTAGAATGCTATAAAATGCTTAAGGTTAATACTAGTAAATTCTTATAATAAACGCTTAAATAAAAGTTAAAAAAACTTTTTAAAATGTTAAAATTAATTAGGGTTTAGGATTATGAGTCTAGGGTTTAAAATACTTTAGTAAATCCTCTTCATAAACATTTAAATAAAAGTTAGAAACTGTTTTAAGCTGTTATAAAATGCTTAGGGTTTAGGGTTTATGGTTTGGGGTTTGGTGTTTAGATTTTAGTGTTTAGGATTGGTTTATAGCACTTTGGTAAATTCTTTTAATAACCACTTAAACAAAAATTACAAAACACTTTTTAAAATGTGAAAAAAATGCTTAGGGTTTAGGGTTTAATGTTGGCAATTTGGGGTTTATGGTTTAAGGTTTAGGGTTTAGGGTTTGGGTTTTATAGGTTAGGGTTTAGGGGTCATAAGAATTTAGTAAATGATTTTAATAAACAATTAAATAAAAGTTTCAAAATACTTTGTAAAATGTTATAAAATGATTGCCACATCTCTTCTTTGAGATAAGCTACCATTGCCCAAGCCATTTTATTTCCATTTTGTATATAAGTATATTTCAATTCGTTGATATTAATGACATGAAGTTTTGTTTATGCTTCAACTCTATGTTTATGTTTATAGTTTTATTATGTTTCGGTTTGGATCATCATAAAATTCACTATGAGTAAAATCACTCCTCCCTAGGACCACTACATGCACATGCCACAACCTAAGATGGTGAGTAGTTTTATTGAGGGATTCTTTCTTGGAGAGTGCAATACTTGGAGTTTGTTTTGAATTAGGACATGATGTGGAGAATTAAAGGTTGGATCTTCTTTTAGAGAGCACAAAACCATGTGAGGAGGATTGCTTGAAATGTGGATCCTTACCTTAAAATCCATAAAATTTTGGAGGTGGCTTCCAACCACCACATGGCACTTGTACATATTCACTAAACTACCCTTATGCAGATATATTGTAATAACTTATATTAGGTTGTTGCGCAATTGATTACTGATTACCGTGGCTAATTGTGTTAGTTTTTTCTATTGTTAGAAAAAAAAATTATTATTATATAAATTTATATCTTTATTGGTTAATTGTTGTTCTTATAGTAGATTGGATTGAAATTATAATCTTATTAAAGCATATATATTTAAATACTATATTAATTATCTATTTAATATAATTATATTTTTTATGGGTATTTTAAATTATGGATGAAATATAATTTTTCACGATCATTTTTTTAATTAATTTTAATTTTAACCAAATTCCAACTTAGATTCTTAAAAACCTAAGTTTAACCTGTTTAATTTGTCAAATTTTGAGTGCCTGAAGGTTTTTTTTACGTCGGTTGAATTCATTTATGCATTCAAAAATATATTTTAGACAAAAAAAATCATAGTGTTGCTTGAAATTGGTCTTGCCAGTATTTGTATCCCCATATTCTCATGAAAAAAACTATTTCGATTATAAATTAGACTACTCCTTATTTACATATTTTTGATTTATACATTTTATTATATTGCTTTGAAATTTCTCTATTAGATATTGTTACATCTCTCAATAATTTTTATCATTAAATTTATATGGATAACTAATTTAAATTTTAATGATATCTTAGGTTAGCACATTAAATACTCTCCACTATCACTTAAGCTTTCTACTCAATGTTGTAATTTGTATTATATTTGTTGAAAAGATTATGAAGGATAACTATGCACAAAATGACTTGAATTTGATTTGTAGCTAAGACAATTCCTGACTAATATAAGTTTGAACCTTTCTAACTAGAACTCATAATAATTCACACATACAATACATAATTGTGAACCAAAATTTGAAAACACTATTTCTAGTTGCTGCTTAGTGAATATGTGGAGACAAATACAATACTATTAAAAATTAAGTTAAATTAGATAAACATTTAATGAGATATTTTATATTAATATCTATTAGTTTTATACTAATATTATATGACTAACTATTTGAAATGTGTTCCAAATTAACACATTCAATACTTATCTCCAAGAATTGAAGCTTTTAACTCATGTGAACTCTTACATGTTCGGTTGGATGTTTTCTTGTGGAAATCACAATGTTGCAGTGAAAGTTAATCGAAATTTAAAAATAATATTTTCAGTGGCTGCTTTATGAAAATTTGAAAACAATAAATAACTTAAGACATCTCTATGAGGGGTTGGACAATCATTACACCAAACATTTCTCACTATCAAGTTGGGCTGCGAAGACACTGTTCACCCTAACAAATAGTAGAGTGTCATCATGGCCTACCTCACTCCAATTAAAAATCAACACATAGATTTGAAATTACATCAACGACTCAAGTAGTAGTCCTATGGACATGAGAAGAAGAGTTAATCTCTAGAATTTCGGTTTATCACACAATCATATCCATGGATGACTCCTACTCTTGGATATTGACTTTGAGATTTTAAGACATAAGCATCTAGATCACTCCAGAAATAAATTCAATGGTTCGGTCCATGCCACCTTCAACCAACTACTAGAGCTGTAGGTGTTAAACATTTTCTTCAATTTTCTCAGTGCTACAATTCCACCATTTTTATTAAATCTTCTAAATATTTTATAACTTAACTTAAGCTACAATTTTCTCACTAGATCCATGTCGTTTTAGCTAGGAAAACTAAAGTACATATAACATCTATGGCTAGTGTGTTTCAATTTCATCGAAGAATTATTTTGGATGTTGTTGCGTCAAGTAATCATTCTACTTCCTACAATCACTTCTATCATTTAATAGATTCTAAAAAATTACGTAGCACAATATGTTTACTCCAAATTTAGAGAAGGATGTTATACAAGTATCCCTTACCATTTTTATTTAATAGATTCTAAAAAATTACGTAGCACAATATGTTTACTCCAAATTTAGAGAAGGATGTTATACAAGTATCCCTTACCATTTTTATGACAGTAGTGATATCAATATATGTCTCCATTACCTCCTCACCATAATAAGAATAACATTGCTTCTATCATCTCTTTCTTGATTTTTTCTCTCTTGAATGCGGTAATTTCTCTTTTGAGCTACTGTTATTAGTTGACATATTCCACTTCTCTAATTCTATTTTTATGTAAGCAAAAATACTTTTTGCAATTGAAAATTGAGACATACATTTAAAAATTGAACACTAAAAAATAATATAAGAAAAATCCTCGACACAGTTACTTTAGTGAATCTGCAGGTCTTTCTAGATATAGTGAAACAACAATTGGAACTTATCCATACTACCTCCCAGGATAATTCAGATTTCTACTCGGAAAGAGGTCAAAAGTAATGATAATCACAATGTGTACCTTTTGGAAGACACCTGTTTTGGTATTTTTGTAGAATCCAATCAACATTGCCATACATATAATTAAATTTAGAAAAACATATCTATACTTTGTTAATTTTTGGGCATGGAGGGACGAAGTGGAAAATATCATATTGTTTTATAAAATCTAAGATACATGAAATTAATGTTGTGAAAGCATAAGCATAATAGCTGAAATGGGCTTGACACACAAACATTAAGGCCTCAGGTGATCTAAAAATTATAGGCCATTATCATATCATATAATGCGATAATTATGATTACTCATAAATATCATTACCATATATTGAATCCCATAAAATGCTCTTTTGGTCAATTTTAATGGTCAAAATATCATGTGCATAATACACATTTTTTATATTCCCTTTTCATGGAATTTAATTTGAAGGAGCTACATTCACCTTTATCTTCACTATGTTAAGCCACTTTAACAACATATAAGTTATATTTAATATGCTAAGTATTAAAGTTGATGTGTACTATGACTTTTAGGAGTTACAATGTCTTTACTATGACACTAGGGGGCATAGTTTATCGAATTCAGTGTGTTAAAGATCATAGTGCATTATAGTTACCAAATTTTAGATTTAGTATGTTAAGGATTATAAAGTAATCAACGTCATTTTCTCTCATAGTAATAGTGGTTAGAGGTCACATTGTGGTAGGCTTTGTAATTCTCTAAGAGTACGAGTAATCACCCTAAATTAGGGGTTATATGGGTCATGGGATATCTCAATTTTTTCGCATTCATAATGGCTTTTGTTTAAGGGACGCATATTGCATTAGATATTTTGGTGGTCATAGTGGTGAAAGGGAAGAGAAATAATTATTCGAGTTAATATATAGTGCAATGAACAAGAATATCTAATAATAACTTTATTATAATTAGTGATTTCAAAGGTACATATATTAATATATTTATTTTAAAATCAAAATATTCTTGGGAAACGTAGTGGATGCTTCCATATGATTTCCCTCATTGTTGTAATGATACAACTATTGGACCGTAGCAAAACAAGCAGTAGAAGATTTAGTATCTAGGGGTTTTTCGAAGGTCTAGGTTTTGCATCTCTTAAAAATATTTAAATAAGAAAAGATTATCCATAAATTTGAGATAAATGATTTATTTGTATAATGTAGCATTCAAAATTTTCTAACCTAAGATTATTTAGAAAAATATATGAATTAATTTTTTTATTATTAATTAGAAAGACTATTAATCCATATGACTCTATTTATTTATTAAAGAATAATATTACTAATCCATATGAATTTAATAGGGATTTTTGCTATTAAACAAACTATCCTTAAATTTTATTTTAACAATTTTACTATATAGCAAAAAATTACTAATTATAATTACGCTCATTTCTATTTGCTTATTCATAATTATGTGATTTGATTCTCGTTATTAGAGATGTTATTTAGATGTTGTGTAGATAATGTTTGAGAGAACATCCATGGTTTGGGCCCCTTATATAGAGATTCACTTTTTAAATTTATGGGTTAACTTTGTGCATTTTTTGTTTTATGAAAGCAATTCAGTTTTTTTCTTTTAATTTTACCAACAATTTTGTAAGGTTTTTTTTTCCACAACCATTTTCGATTTTTTAAATTTAACTATTTTTTATTTTTATTTTTGAAGCATTCCAGAATGCAATTAGCATCATCATGTCTAAATTTAAGTGTTAAGTTTTTGTGTTGAAAATGTAATTAATATTTCTTAAGTTCAAGAAATGGACTGGGTTTAGAGCTGATATCTATATTCAAGAATGTAAATTATTTTCTTCTTTCTAAATATAGCTGTTGCCTTTTTGTTTTTTGAGCTTTCAAGAATATAATTAATATTTGCTAAATTTGATAGTTGTGTGTGTCTTTTTTCTTTTCTGAATGTTCAAGAATGTGATGCAATTGTAGAGTGAGAAAATAATTTCCAAATTTGAATATTTTTTAATGGCCTTAAAAAGTATGGTGAATGTCTTATAGGAGAGTTCCAAAAATAGTTTCCAACAAAAACATTATGTGAACATCACATGAGAAAATCTATAAATATTAAAAAGTCATTTGAAACATTATCTTCTCACCAATCAAACTCATAGTAATTTTTGCTTAGCTTCCATCCAAAAACTTGTAGACTTGTCTTACTATTAACCAAACAAAAAAATTAAATTTGAAATATTAAACAACAGTGCTTGTAACCGTAACGATGGTCTCATTGGGAAGCTTGTCACTTAAGAAAACAAATGACATGCCAAATTTTAATGTGCACATGAATAGTTGTAACAAGCTAAACGATTTATAGCACCCCAGAAGCATTACAAGTATTGTAACAAGTCAAAAGATTTATACCGAACGTTATAGCAACATTTTTTCTCCATTATATTTTAACCAGTCAAAGGATTAAATGCAGATGCGTAAGTAGTTGGTGCGTCTGTGACACGTAATGCGAGTAGTGGGTGGTTGGAATAAAAAAATTCAAACTAGTTTATGCCAATTAGCGTTCATCGAAACTTCAAACGAAATTATGCCAAAGTAGTGGGTGCGTGTAGTTTGTTATAAACTCTGAAACCGCCATATGTGGGTTCGCGATGTTAAGTTTATTTGAATTTATGCGAAGTGGTGGGCGCTTGTAATTTGTTATAAACCCCGAAATCGTCATATGTGCGTTCAAGATATATGCATTCGGGATAGTTATAGGTTAAGTTTGTTATAATTTATGCATAGTGTTTATTGAATTTTCAAAAGAATTTATGCCCAGTAGTGAGTTTGTTATAAACTTTGACAATAAAGAGGGATGTTCCAGTTTGACAATGTCTGGGGCTGTTCGCCTTCGTTATATTATCTCACAAAAGAAACCTATTACACTCCGGTATGTATGGGAGCGTGTTGTATATTCCGGTATGTACGAAGCGTGTTTTATACTCAGCTATATTCGAGTATGTATGAGATTTAAATATATTTTCATATTTTTCTTATTTTTTTTAATATGTTATTAACCATCTAAAAGTTTATTTTGATATCTCAATATTCTCATTTTTCAATGACATGGAAAGTGTCACCTATATTTCACATTTATTAAATGAGGGGTTTTGGTAAATGATGAAGTTAATGAAACGTTAATATATGTATTATGTTTTTATTATACTTTCGATTGTATCTTTAAATTCCATTCATAAAGAGAGAAATGAGAATGTATTAAAGTTTTGCATAATTTTAATAGAAAAATATTTCATAGACTAAACATATCAATCAAAGTTCTTCAAATTGAACTCAACATCAAAGTTCAACAAAAGGCTTCTCGATATAACTTAGCATTGATTACACAAAACAAGGAGAAAATGAAAACATTAAATATTAAAAAAATAATATTGCAAATATATGTTTATGCACATTAATGTAGATCTTAGTGATTAAAAAACAAATATGGGAAAACATAATTTAGAAATTTAAAATACATATAATTGAATTTGTGACAACATATGTATGCTTGCTTAATTTCACTATGTTGATAGGAGTGTATATCTTGGAATTGGAATTCTAGAATTTTAATTTAATCATCAACAACTAATAGATTGATGCTAGGATTATTTTTAATATTAGTTGTGAATAGATAGTTGAGATTTATTTAAAATGTGGCTTTAAAACTTTTTCATTTTCAATTTAATTAAAAATATTGTTGCAAAGATTTGACTAGAAAATGATTTGTTTCTTTTATTATAACCATTGCACTCATCTAGTCAATTGTTTGATAAAAAATATAGAAATTAATGTGTGATAACAATCAAAACTCTACACCCATTATACATACCCATTATACATGTGACATTGTCCAAATTAAAAAAAATCGTAGAAGTTAATTGAATTATAACTTTATTATTATTATAAAAAAAATTAATGTAAGGGTTATAAAGCATATAACAATAATTTTAGACATGTAGATTGACTCCCACTTCCCGTGGATACTCTTAGATAGTAAATAGATCTTCTTACAATACCATGTGGTAATACCATGGATTACCAATACGAGATACCCAATGTGACATGTATAGTTATGAAATTTTCTGAAATTAATTAATTTGAGATAAATCAATTAAAAAAGAATACCTAAATTGCACACAAATCTTATCATCATATATCATTACTACTATGTATATTCCAACATATTCCATGGAAGTTAAAAGTCTACAACAACCATAATAATTAAGTTATTAGTATGAAATATCTACTTTGTCTATTAGCATAATAATAGTGATACTTTCATTTTAATTTAAAAAATCTTAAAATCGAATTTAGAAAAATTATGGAAGCCAAATAAATAAAATTAATGGTAAGTGGAGATTGGTATCAATTGATGATAAACATCAAAATAGGAACCCATGATACCTCTCTCATTTCATGGGCTAAAAAACACATAAAAATAAATTTAATTATAAATTTACT
>APFE031634211.1:0-16475 GCA_000404065.3 Pinus taeda
CAAGCAAGGAGAACTAGGTCTCTGATGGGAGCATCTTGCATAGGGTAGAGGAGAAGATGTCAGGGTTGCCTTCGTCAAATCGAAAGGTGGTTCGGGGTGGGCCTCGAGGGGAAGGATGGGGTGGAAGGGGAGGATCAAATTGAAGAGAGAAGGAAAGAAGTGCATGATCAACAAGGGGGATGGGGGAGGCTGAGAGATGGCAAATAAAAGGGAGCAAGTTTTGGCTAGCGAGGACATAATCAACTACACTCGCACCCCTGCCTTATGGATGACACATGAAAAAGTGAGAGCTTGGGAAACGGGGGAGACCATTTAGAGTTAACATCTCCTGTGATTCCCCCAACTGCAATAGATGCTTACCATAAATTATTGTGGGCCCCAAAGCATCATTTGACATTCGGTGAAGCCCAACTGAATTTGGATCTATCCCTTGGGTACAAAACACATCCTCTGATCAATCGTGGAGAGGGATGTGGAGATCTCTAGTACGAGCATTGAAGTCACCTAGGAGGATGACTTCCCCAACAACATAGTACTGGGTGATGCAGGTGTACAAGTCTATGAAGGGGTCCCCATTTGAGCCATTATGGATGGCAAATGGTGAAGAGGCTAGGGGAAAGTAACAAACTGCAATGTAGATGTCCCTTGGAGGAGAGACTCTGATGCTAATCTGAATCCACGTAAAGCTGGCAAACTCATCTTCCGCTACCAAAGATACCCTGTTCTAGAGTGAGTCACTAGCCAAACAAGCAACTCCACTTGATTCTCTGGTCCCTCTCGAGCTCCTCATCTCCTGCTTGCAAACTGAGAATCATTGGTAACCTGCGATCTCTGGGAGAGGTCGAAGAGGATGTCTGTTGACTTGAGAGCGTCATACAGAAGTCCTGACGATGACGAGAAATATCCATTACCATTCCAACAACAGATAGAGATGCTTGTACCCTGTCGTCTCCTCAAGTGGGCCTGTCATTTGGAACCTCCAGTTCGAGGTTCCCACCCAGGTGGGAAGGAGTCCTAAATGACTGCTCGAAGATTGCTGATAACTGCCCATTTCCCTGCCTGCCGTGCTGCCATAACCTGTTCTCTGGATTGTTTAAGTTCCACAACTTGTGCTTGAGTGAGGTCCTCATCCAAGAAAATCTTGTTGGGGAGAGAAAACAACTTCCTCTTAGCCCTGAGGGGCGGAGTCGATTGGATGCAGTGCGAAACCTGAGGAAGGGAGTGGAGTCGTAGCCCAACCAGGCTCTGTCTAGAGCTATATTAGGGAGGTTAAGGGTATTCTGAAGGAACCTAGCCCCCACTTGCATAGTATCCGGAGAGGAGTGAGGTAAGGGAAGACTTCTCACCTTGAGATTCATTTCCCTCACTCGTCTGGTGTGTTCTTCCACCAGTTTTGCTTGCACCACTTCCTCAACTGCTGCAAGAGGGGTAGGAGTTTTATCCTTTGCCCGAACCACCTGTGCCCAAGAATTGGTGTGTATCTCAGTTTCTTGTTTGAAGGTGGCCTGTTGGGATTGGATTTCTTCCTGCTTGCTTTTAAGGTCGAGAATTTCTGCATGCAACGTATCATTTGGAGGATGGAGATTTTCCTGCTTTTTTCTTTCATGGAATATCTTCTTAAGGGATAAATATTCCCTTTCCACTTCCGAAACTCTGGTAGAGAGGGTGTGTATTTCTGAACGGAGCTTGTTGTTTTCTGTTTCTGATAAAGATAGATTTCTTGGAAAAAAATGGTGAAGATGGATTAAGTTCCCTCATGTATATATATACCATTTTTTTCCAAGAAATCTATATAATCCATATGTGTTTATTACCTTTAATATCTTATTGACTATAATTATCCCTATAGCTTATTATTATCTAATATGTATCCAGATTTTTTTTGGAATCATCTTCAACCAAAAAGCATATATAGCTAATAAGGAAACCCCTGCAATAAACATGAGCTCCTCCATCAGATCCTCTTGTCATGAAAGCTTTGAACCTCTTGGTTCAATCTTGAACACAAAACATATTCTTTTGATGAAATTCTTTCAACAATTCTGGAGCAAGTCTCTTTAATTCAGCCTCAGTTACTCATGTAGAAATAACTATTCATAGGATCTACGATTTAACTAGATTCCATTTCTTTGATCTTTGAAATGATATCAGTGTAGTTACAGCCTTCTCCAGTATTCTCTCAAACTGTCTTAAATGGCTTTCTAGGCAAACCCTTAACCCATCTTTGTAGCTGTCCTATTGCTTCAATGAAAGAGAATGGAGATATGGAGGTAAGTTATTTGGTAAGAGAATGCCTTAAAACTATTTAAGGTTAAGTTAGTAAAGGTCTATCATTAAAGTTTCTCTGGTACAGTGACTGCTGCAACCAACACCCCAAAGAGAGGCGATGTCCAGATCCTTTGGTGAAAAGCTTAAAAGTTTAAGTGAGACACCTTGCTGCCCTACGTAATATGTTCTCTGCAAAGAAGAATTGACAATTATATGTCAAAAATTGAAGTTTAGACAATTAAATATTTCCATGAAGTTGATTAAATTTATTATCAGTTAAGCTGTTGTGTAGTGATGTTTTGCCCAGAAATAAGCGTAAGGATGGTTTCCCATATGGATTGCTGTCCATTTGAACATAACCAGCTCATGAACAGCATGTATACCTCAATCAACTTTGCACACGTCGATACAGTGTTGTATATTATGAATTTTGGTACAGTGGCAAGTTGAGAGAATTGGGGATATGTAACAAAAAATGGGCTGATCACACATCTGCGATCTCTGTTCTTCATCAATCAGAAGATGTGATTGTTGTACCCAGAATGTTTGGAAAGTCAACAGACCGAGTCAGCCACAATCCATTCATTATCTATCGTGAAAGATTGAGTGCAAGTGGAAAACAGGAAAACTGAATGCTGTTAGAACAATCCTGATTAACTGAACTTTCAAGTGACAGACTGTCCAGCAGAACTTTTAGGTGCCACCAGAAGTTGTTGCTCTGCTGTTAGAGGGGTGTGAGTGATTCCATCCAGCCAGATAATATTGTTACTGCCAGAGCTGAAGAAGCCCACTGCCTAAGTTAGTTGACGAATTGGAGGTGTGACTGGAAGCTGGCTGTAGAATGTTGTTTTGTTGTTGTCTGAACTGTATGTAGTCTTATAAATTGAGTAGCAACAGAAAAGTTGTTCGTTGCTGAATGTTGCTGAGATGCCAAAGTTTAGTTCTGTCCCTGATGAAAAGATCAAGGCCTTTGCCCCCTCACTCAGAAATTAAATGTAATGTTGGTATATAAACAAAAGTTTTGCTCTGAATTTTTAATAGCCCGTTGCTTTTGACCAGACCACAGTTTGGAGGGGAAATTAATATCCAAAGTAAAAGGGAATAAATATGTTCAACACGTCACAGAATGTGGTGTTAATGGAACCCCATAAACTTAATGAAAGGAATTATGCAATTTGGTAGCTAAAAAATATCTTCTCAAATTCAAAGATTCGTGGGAGATAGCCACAGGGATTTTGATGATAGGAGTGAGACTGGCTGATTGAATCCATTAAAGGGATTTTGATGATAGGAGTCAGTGAGGATAATATTTATCATGGTGTTTGTATGAAATGTGAGCTGTAAAACACCTTGGGTATACCCATGGTCGGCTCGCCAAAAAATTATTTTAGGTCATCCTTACTAAGGGTTGTCTTGTCTCCATCCAACTTTTTTGTTAAAAGTAGTGCACTCTTTATTTGTGGAGAAGAACATTTAAAGCATTTGCCAAAAGCATGACTTTTTTGTCCTTATATTCCTTCATTGGTTTAAGCTTGTGTCGCTTTCTTTCTTTCTCAAAAATTTGTATAAGTTCTTCTTTCATGCACAGTACTTCTATCATACTGTCATGTCCTTGCTGGTAGTGTATGATAATCAGTCACTGGAAACATCACAACACACTTCGTCTAAATAATACTCCAAGCTGATAGCAACCAAGCACCGATGGGATACATATATTTGATGGCCATCTTGCACCCACCCTAGTTTTTGTGGAGTTGGATGTGGTTCCTTTACCAAATTCAGACAAGAGACTGCACATGAAGTCATTAATTGTCATTGCTACTCGAATCAATTACCAATTTAGATACTTATCTTTTATTTTCCATCTTGTACGGAAAATGCTCTTTTGTAGTATTGGCTCGACTTACTCCTACATGCAAACATGTACCCTGAAGTATAAGCTTTTTTTTCATCTTCAATTACATGCACCTCTTATTCTTGTTTATTCTTTCTTGCGTTCCACTTGTCACGTGTTGGTTCATGCTCCTTCTTGTCTCTTGTTGGTCTTAAATCCAGTTGACATTCCCATCATGTCTGACCATCATCATCTGTTAATTTCTAAGTAACAGGTTCAGATTTAAGTTTCTTATAGCTATTTTATCCCCATAAATTACTTTAACTCAGCGAATAATTTTTTTGCTGTAAAATAAAATATGGAAACTGTAAAACATAATTACTCTTTTACTTTTAACTCAGAAAATTAGCAGCGGAATTTTGCAGAAAATCAGTTAAAAAGCAGCGACAAAAACAAAATGAAATTGCCCCAAACAGATTCTCCTTTATTAAATTCTTTTTTGGAAAATTGAGGGCTCCCTTACTAGGGAAATTGGCCCATAGAAATATAGAAATTACACTAGAAATAAACATGGAAATATTCAGAAAATTTCTAGCAGCAGCAATCCCCTCCCACACATGCCAAAACAACCTACTCGGCCTCCCACATGTGGCTGATCACTGTCCGTGTGTTTTGGTAAATTTCTGCAGCTCTTTTCACGTGTCTTCAGCCTTTCAAACCTGCAAGTAGCTCTCACAAGTCTTCTGGAATTTCTCCAAATGAATGTGTCTTCATCTTCTCCGTCTCTTTTTATAATTTCAAATTGAGTTAAATCCCTAACCCTCAATCGCCACAGTGATAGACAGCTTGGATTAAATCCTAACTCACATGGATCAATGGCTGATATTAGATCTAATAAGTCACTTAAATAATTAAATATTTATCCTTAGAGTTTGCTCAATTAGTCGACATTAATCAATTAAATTAATTAATGTACTTTTTGTAAGCTAGACTTAGGAAAGAAATCATAACTCTTTGATCAATTCTTCTATAATATTCAAGAATCAATAGTTCAGCATAGAGAGAAATAGTACAAATGCATAAATCCGTAATTTTATGACAGCAGCAGCAAACCCTAACCATCAAAGCCAAAGCTGGTCAAACAAGATAGAATTGACCTCCAATTTGCTTGGTCAATTTCCCACTCAACTAGGCCTCCAACAGCAAGGAGAGGCAGCCCATAAACAGTCCGAAAAACCCTGTCTAACGCAGTGAATCTGAAGTCAACCTGCTGCCACAAACTAGGGCAGTCAATGCTGGTCAAACCAGAGGTCAGAATGCCTCGGTTTGCGTGCCAGAATTTGTGGCCTGCCAAGGAGAGACAGCCACACCAAAACCACAGCTCTGAAATGCCCATGCTGGTCCTGAAATGTCTTTCTTTCTTTCCCTTTTGCGTCCTCTTTCTTCCCACGTGTGAGCTGCTCCTTTTGTGTAAACCCAATGCTAAGGAGAGAGAGAGAAGAATGAGTGATATGAGATGAGTGATAATGCATCAACCTCTCTTGTATTTATATGAATTGTTGAGCATGTGTGCCACACATTTAGCTGCTGGCTGACCTTGACAATTTGTCAAGTAAATACAAATAAATTCATATCTCCATAAATACTTGTTGGAATCAGATGATTGTTAGATCAATCCTACACCTGTCGACAAGCGGAATCCAAGAAAAATATCGGTTGCCATAAATAAGATGACTCACATGGAGTTTGGCCCTAGTTGCCAATTTTAACACTTCCTCTCAACCAGGGAGAACTCCATCTGCTAATCCATTTGACTGCCGGTACTATTTCTGCCATCAAATGCACTGCCCTGCACTTCTCGGCTCTGCTCTGCTGAACTATGAAGAAGAAGAAATGATCGAGGATGTATCATACCATCCTCCATTGACGCAAAGTCAGTCCTAGAGAGTGTGTCATACTACTCTTACTGATCCCAGATCAGTTTCATTGATCCCAGATCAATGGAGGTCATCCTAGCATAGGGAGTACGGTAGATACAACGTTGCATCCATCGATAGCTAAGTTACCGGATCCGGCATCGAGAGGTTGAAGAATGACGGTTCCGCGGATCTGAACCGGATCCGGAATACGGCTAAAATACGTATGCATGCAGATTTTGTTATTTAAGAAAAGTTTCATTGACGGAGGAAACGGATCCCGAGCAATTGTTGAATATTGAACTGGGCCCTGCTCCATACAACAACAGTGAGCACAACGACATAGCCATCGAACAAGCCGTTGCTGGTCGGGACAAAGCTGTCGAGCAAGTCACCGTCAGTCAACCGTTGTCGTTAGCCAGGAACGCTGCCGTCAGTCAGCCATTGTCGCCACGCTGCTGTCAGTCAGTTGTTGCCCTAGCCAGGAACGCTTAGCCACCGCGCTCAGCCACCGCCTCGTTGCTGCCTGTTGCTGCTTAGGTTAAGATTTTATTTTTTCAAATGTCATATAAAATAAACAACAAATGGTCCGGTTTTTAATTTTTTAATTTTTTTTGGTTTTATTTGGAAGCTCGATTGTATGTTTTTTTTTAAAGGCCTGCAAATGTCAAATGGTGGATTGTATAGTCGCAAATGCCAAATGGTCGATTTTAATTTTTTTGTTTTTGTTTTTAAAGGTAAATGCCAAATAGTCGATTTTTTTACTTTGTTTTTAAAGGCCTGCAAAATTCAAATGCCAAATGGTATTGTTGTCTATATAACAGTGAATGACATTCTATAGACTATATATATAACAATTAACTATTTAGTATTATTTAGTCAATTTAAATTTTATAGTTATGAAATATTCATAATTCTATTATATAGTCAATTTATAACTATTAGTAATTTACTAATTACATCAAATGCCAGATAGTATTATAATTACTATATTGCAGCAAACCCTAACCAGCAAAGTCAAAGCTGGTCAAACAAGATAGAATTGACCTCCAATTTGCTTGGTCAATTTCCCAGTCAACTAGGCCTCCAACAGCAAGAAGAGGCAGCCCATAAACAGTCCAAAAAACCCAGTATAACGCAGTGAAACTGAAGTCAACCTGCTGCCACAAACTAGGGCAGTCAATGCTGGTCAAACCAGAGGTCAGAATGCCTTGGTTTGCGTGCCAGAATTTGTGGCCTGCCTAGGAGAGACAGCCACACCAAGACTGCAGCCCTGAAATGTCCACGCTGGTCAAACGCTGGTGAAAGAGACCGCTTGCAGCTTTTGCGTCCTCCTTTTTGTGTCTTTTTGGGTCTTCCTTCCTTGCCCTTTTGCGTCCTCCTTCTTCCCACGTGTGAGCTGCTCCTTGTGTGTAAACCCAATGCTAAGGAGACAGAGAGAAGAATGAGTGAGATGAGATTGAGTGATAATGCCTCAACCTCCCTTGTATTTATATGAAACGTTGAGCATGTGTGCCACACATTTAGCCGCTAGCCGACCTTGACAATTTGTCAAGTAAATACAAATAAATTCATATCTCCATAAATACTTGTTGGAATCGGATGATCATTAGATCAATCCTACACCTCTCGACGAGAGGAATCCAAGAAAAATATCTGCTGCCATAAATAAGATGACCCACATGGAGTTTGGCCCTAGTTGCCTATTTTAACACCTATGCAAAAGACCTTCCGAAGCTACAAAATCAACATCATCACCACATTTGCAACAAGTCATTGTTTCCTTTTCCCCATAGCTTGAGCCATTTCTGTATTTGCCACCACATCTACCATTATAATTTTGGGTTATATCTCTTCCTTTGAAATTGTTTCAATAACCTTGTTGACCTCCTGTTGTGCCAAGAAATGCATCTACAGGTCAGGTGGGCGATATCCTCATTACTTCAAGTATGTATGTAACCTGAAGGTGCAAACCTCTATGCTTTTTCACTGTCGAAGGTTATTTAAATTTTAAATACATTGAGGTTTACAGCTTGTGGTTTTTAATGCCTCTCATTGCTTAGTAGATAGGGCATTAGATGGATCTATGCTAGTCTAGCAGTTCCACAGCGAGAGTTGTAGGTATCTTTACCCCTCGCTTTCCTCTACCCATCCTTTCTTGAATTTTCTTTCTTATAGCTCTATTTTTTCTTTTAATGCTTGTAAAAATTTCGAAGGTGTCTAAAGTCCTTATGATCTCAGTTAATCAAGTAATTGAATTTAATTAATGCTGTAATTAAATTTCAGACCATTGTATCAATTACACAATAGCTGGAAATTAAATAGTGGAAGCATAAAATCAATTTCACACATATACAGGGAATTTCACTTTCAAAATTAGCTTTTCATTCATTTAAAAAACTTACAGGAAAACCTCCACATGCTGCTGGGAAAAAGTTAAAACAACATTGCCTTGTTAACAAAATCACTCTGAATCGAGCAGAACTTGATGAGAGAGTATGAGATTGGGTGCTACCTAGAAATGTCTCTTTCCTGGCTGCCCACTTTCTCTCTCACTCACTCAACGTATTCAATTGCTCAACTGTGTGTGGAAACCTCTATATTGACATATATTTTTATACTTTTAGAAGAGACCAAAACCTATCTACTTTTGAGTTTACTCCTAGTCTAAGTCACTTGTCATGGGACACAAAGGGCACGAAAATGCGAGTGTCCAAGACGGGACACAACGACCTCAGAAACATGGCAAAGATTCAAATCTCTTTAGAATCTAGAAACTAAAACATTTACAATTTTACATGATGATAATACAAATTTAATCACTGCAACCAACATCGAGGTATATAGAGGGCTTGGCGCTATTGATTAAATGCTAGTTCCATACCCTCATACATGACATAATTGTATGGAAACATTGCAATCCCCCAAATCTTAAAATCCCGAAAACTGTTAAGTTTGCTGGATTTTAATTGTGAGCTAAAATTTCATTCAATCCATATAAAATCCAGTGAGGTTGAAAGTTGAAACCACTCTCAAACATCCTGAAACAATTAATGGTAATGTTAAAAATATAACTTAAAGTGACATTCACATTCTCCTTTATCTTTCGTTTTAAGTGACACTCACATACTCGTTTATGTTTCATTTTCAAGACATCCACATTCTCGTTTATTTTTCATTTTCAGCTAGTGAAACATGAATCTTTGATCACTCGCGTTTAATTGTGAGTCAAACTCCGCTCTTCCCTCAAACTATCTGATTCAACTCCGGGTGAGTCAAACTCGCGTTGACAAACTCGTGTTGACCGAGTTTGACTCGTGGTCAATGCGAGTTGACTTGCAACCCACCAATTAATTGTGATTTAGGTAGCGGAGGCAATTTTCAGCACTTGACTCGGTGAGCACGAGTTTTAACTTTTAGGGTTGCCGCATTGTTCGCTGCGTGGTTTAGTTAGGTTAAAAATTAAATATCGGTTCGTAGCTTACTTCTCATTGCTCATGCCCAACAACTCATACGCCGAGAAGGTAATAGAGGCATGGTTTTAGTTTCTGTTTACTCTGCATAATAGAGGCATAGTGTGCATTGTGCTCCAGCGTTAGCTTCAACGTGTGCTCTATCAGAGATTTCAGTAGCAAACCATTGTCGTATCATTTCAGTAGCAATCAAAAGATTTCAGTTACTGCCTTTTTACTGATTATTATCTAGTACTTTATAAACTTTTAGAAGCAGATGCCTCTAGTTCTATGTTGTCACTGGAGTCAGGAATCAGTGCTTTGGATCATGTTTGGACTCATAACATATATGAGATACTTATTCATTCATGATATTTTGGACATCTATTGATATTATGCATTGTTTGGGCATGGCTTTATTGAATATCAATGAAAAATGTTTTTATTTTAATTTTTATTTCAATATGTGTATATCTTTATTATTGAATTCAACAATTTTTTCCCGATCCGATTAAAACTCTTCGCTCTTTTGCCGTGCCGATTTATTGCCGATTCAGAGTCTGGTAACATTGTTTTCAACCTTTTGCTTTAAGAATTTAACATTACTATTTATTACATACCATTAGTAGGACCTGGACAAGTCCACTTCCCAGCACTTGGAATCCCTTCTAACACTGCTTAATCACCCTTAGTTGCATTCCAAAAGCTATGAGAACTCCAAACCTGTGACTGAATTGCGTACGAATGAAGCAAAAATTGAGTTTACGAAGTTGTTGGCAGATTTTTCACTTAACACACATCCAAATTTCAGAACACGATTAGGGCTTGTGTTCGACTCGAGTTCAACTCTTGTCCTATGAATCAGACTTGAGTCAAACTTGTGTCAGACACATGTCACTCACTTGTGTTCGACACATGAAATACATGATGGGGAATAAGGACAGGTCTTGTTTCTTATATGTTTTTTACACTTGACAACTAAAAATTTGACACTTGCTTTAACTAAAGTGAATTACAAAATAGATTTTTTTTTTTGAAAATAGAAATATTTTCGAAATTTACTTTCCAAAAATATCCCAAATTGCTTATTAGTGTCACACGTTCACACTGAACAATGTGGAAGTTCCTGTTGGAGCTATAATTCACAATGCTATCTAGAATGCTTTCTTCAAATTCAGAAGGCTTATAAACTTCATCTCGTTTTGGATGGAAAATTCCAACCCATTAATGATTCTTATAACCTTTATTTGAGGTCCCTTGGATAAATTCATTTTTGTTAAGTTTAGGTATGTTCTCTGCTAGAGCAATTTATTTTAATTTTCACAGTTAGCTTAATATTTTTTCCAGATTAGCAATCACATCAGCTTTAAAGTAAACTGCAGATAGAACATAAATATAAATCACAGAAGACAAGCCAAGACAAGAGGACACAAGATGTGGCGCTAGCCAGGGACAAACCCCAATGTGGGGAAACCCTTCGTCAATTCTTCTTATATGATCTTCAATAGTTCAGTAGAAACAGAGATAGATATTAGAGATAGTACATTTACAGCAGAAGTCAACACTTTGACTTATCTAGATAAGAGCATAGATAATCTCCTAGGATGATGATACATGAGATCAGTTGAAGACATGCTGCTTCAACTGATTCTCTAAGGTGACTGCTTCACCTATCATAGTGCTGCATCTCGTCATCATGCTGCACCTCACCGTGCTGCACCATGCTGCACCCATTATCACAATCTGGACCTCATGCTGCTGCTGTCCCAGTGTTTAGCACTGCTGTACATAGTGCCACCGCTGCACCACGCTTACTGCTGTCCCATTGTACTTGTTGCTGTCCGTGCTTTACCATGCTGCTGCTGTCCATGATTCTTCATGCTTGCAGCTGTCCCTATGTGTCACCAAGCTTGCAGCTGTCCTTCATGCTGCACCTTCACTGAGTCTCACAGAACTGCTGTACTATGCATCACAATGTTCATCCTAAGATACCAAGGTTGCTTGCTATGGTGCTATGGCCTGCGGCCTAGCACTTAGCAATGCCATTGTAAGTGGTTTGAGTTAGGATTGCTGCAATAGTCCTAATGGATTGACCCACTGCCTACTGCCTACCACAGTTCAGCTGTCATCTACAGTTCACCCAAAAACAGATCTCCTTACCTTGATTGCTGTCCAAACAACCTTGATTAGGCTCCTGTAGATACTTGGACTAACAGCCCTACACACAGCTCCTACGCAGCCTCCTTTCCCATGCAGTAGTACTAGTAGCCTCTCTGCAGCTCAAATAGAAATGCCCTAACTGTCTTTACCCCAGCATCTCGGTGCTCTCGAATTGCCTTCAAGGTAGGCCTGCGAGGAGCCTCCTTAATCGGCCTAATCTCCAGCTCCTTGTTCCTTTGAGACAGCCCTGTTCTTGGGCCTGTTTGCGCCCTCAAACAGCTCTCAAACCAACCGGCATCCCCACAGCAACTCGGCCTCTAATTAGGCCCTCCACGCTGCCCTCACGATATCTCTTTTGCTGCAGCTAGGGCATAATATGTTTGCCCAATCCTTGCTGTGACCATGACCGCATTTTAGGGCAGCATTACAGCTGTGTTCTAGGACTGCGGTTAGGGCTTTTGTGGATCTCCATTTAGCTGTGTTCATGACTGTGTTTAAGTGTCTCTTCTTGCTGCGTATTAGGACATCAAGTGGCTTCTCCATATCAGCGTTAAGGCTGGCTTTATGGGGTGTAGTTTAGGGCAACGTAGGTCTCCTTAGAAAACCTTTACAGCTCCACGTCTAGGGCTTCTCCTCGACAGCGTATGGGAAACTGCGTCTCCTCCATGACAGCATTAGGTCTAGGGCTTCTTCTAGGGCAGCGTATCATCTTGAGATCTCTCCTCCCACTAAAACCCAAAGACAAGTGGAGAGGAAGAGATCACAAGAGGTGTGTAAAATGACTTGAGAGTCACCTTTATTTATAGTGCTACGTTGAGGATGAGAGGGGGCAATTTGGTTGCTGGCCGACCTTGATCAATTGTCCCATAATACAAATAAATTCATACTTATCGGAATCGGAGGATCTTTAGATCAATCCTACATCTCTCAACGAGAGGGATCCAAGAAAAATATCAGCTGCCATAAATAAGATGACCCACATGGAGTTTGGCCCTAGTTGCTAATTTTAACAATTTTGATACGTAAATTGTCAAACCTCACTGAAAATGAACGAATCAGCTCACCTGTCTTTCCAGTTTATACTTTAATATTCCTTGAATAAAAATTGCAAATAATCTTGTGGCCAATTATTTTATGTCCTTGTGCAGTAATTTTTGTTGTTCTTGTTGTAAAATGCATGGTTCTTTGTTCTGCCAGCCTAGTGGTGTAACTTGAATGTCACGCCTCTGCTTTCCCATTAAACTTATAAATACAAAATTATACTTTTTCTATATCTGTTTAACGGAATATATTAAGATCTTTCTATAGTTAAAATCCTATAATAAGGTTTTCAGGCTGAAGATTATCTTTATAATAATAATAATAATAAAAACCAATTTTAAGGACATGGCCAAGCCAGACACCAAATTTGTGTATGAGACCCCCTTATTCATGGGACAAGGGACCCACCTACGCGTAGCATTGACTGCTAAAGTCTATGAAGGCATACATACTCATCCTCCCTCTGAATTTGAATCTATGATCTCTTAGGAGGAAATAAATGCTACTAACCATTAGGCCCACTCAAGCAGTATATTTGGGTACCTAATCTCCCTTTTTTAATACTTCTCTGAAGTTCCTATTGCCGAGTTTGCTGTGGAGGTCCTATCCTCCCCTACGATTTGAAGCATCTCCTCTGGCTGTGGATAGACTTGAACCACTTCAGTGTTGCAAACTAGTTGCAATCATATGCGGCAAATTAATTATTAGTTGCATAGAATCAATCCTATTTGTGAAGGCTCTAATTTCGTGAATAGAATCTTTGGTCTTCTTTGTCAGCTCTTCCTTTTATTTTGAAGAAATCCCTGCAAAACTTGAATTTTGTGTTCTATCTATTGCTGCTTATTAAAATCAGAACATGATCTGGTACCTCTAAATGCTTACATCTGAAATATGAAAGAAGAACTACATCAATTGGATAATTTTATCAAGAACTAGAACCGAGAGCCACATACCCTCAAATTGATTGAGACTATCTTTTCTATAGATCTCAATTTCATTCAATGTGTCCTTACAATTCTGATGCCAAAAGAATGCATCTGAACCTGTTAAAAGAGGGAGCTTGGTCCATCATTATCATTATCGATAACATATTATTATGACTTTTAACATCTTATTATCTAGAATTATGCCCACATATTTGTATTCTCAGTAAATATTATTATCCATAAATCGTTTTATATATCTTCAGGCCTAAAAGATCTCTAATAATATTTTATGAGCAATTCCCTCCAACAAAGTTATGCTCCTGAATCAATCAATACAAGACTACAATTGATAGATAAATGCTTGTATCATAGAGAGATTGGAACATGTAATAACATATGTATCACTTATTTAATTGAAATTTGAATACACTCAGGTGCTTTGAGGCATGAAGACGTATCTTTTGTAGCTTTATTAATTGGCTTTTTGATTGATATTTATCTTATTTTATCTATGTATGCTGTATGGTGGTCTAAGCCTAATATATCCGATGTTTGGTCATCTTGTACAGACTGATGTGTTAGAGTAAGTTACAGGAAATGAACTATAGCTAAATGAAGTTCAAGTTAAGTTATTTAAAATATCTAGGCAGTTACATCAAGGGCTGGTAGAAACCTACATGATTTAATCAATTTTACTTGATCTTAATCTCAAGAGAAGGTATTACTATAATGTTGTGAGAGATGGACGAATTCTGATAAGAAGCTGAATTTATTGACCTGTTTGAAATGGCTCTCAGGCATAGACTTTTATTGACTATATTAATGCAAGATCTCATACATAATTCATTTTGAATATGATGAGCAGGTGATTCGAAACCATCCACAGGCATTGGATTTGTATGAAAAGCAGCTAATAGAAATGGGGCAGTTGTCAAAGGAAGAAATTGATGCTTTGCACAAGAAGGTCAATTCAATTTTGAATGAAGAGTTCATTAACAGCAAAGAGTATGTTCCAAACCGACGAGATTGGCTTGCAGCATATTGGGCTGGTTTTAAGTCACCAGAGCAACTGTCACGTATACGTAATACAGGGTATTAGCTCCTTGCTTCAGTTAGTTTCCTGTCATACCTTCATTCCATAAGGAGATCGTCTTTTATTTGGGGTTTTGATTACTTGTGCTTTGTTTTGTAGGGTCAAACCAGAGATACTGAAAAATGTTGGGAAAGCAATAACCTCGCTACCAGAAACATTCAAGCCTCATAGAGCTGTAAAGAGGATCTATGACCAACGTGCACAAATGATTGAAACAGAGGAAGGTGTTGATTGGGCTGTTGGTGAAGCACTTGCATTTGCAACACTGCTAGTGGAGGGTAACCATGTGAGGCTGAGTGGTCAGGACGTTGAAAGAGGTACTTTCAGTCACCGACATTCAGTTCTTCATGACCAGGAAACGGGAGAAAGATATTGCCCACTGGACCATGTTATCATGAATCAACCTGAGGAGATGTTTACTGTGAGCAACAGGTATGTAATGAGTTGCATCTTGAACTTGAAAGCTTAGTACTAGACTATAGAATCAACTCCCTCTTCTGCACTTTGAAATGCATTTGCTTGTCTGTACTGTTTATCTTGCCTGATACAAAAGGACGAAAAAGAGAAGGTTGACTGTATGCCAGAGTATTCACAAAACATATATTTGGAGAGGAGCTGACCTTTTTTTTATAGAGAGTGAAGTCCCATCCCATTCTTATTGAAGCCCTGGGGAAGATGATATTTTATCTCCCTCAATCCCCTCTTAGGTGTCAAGGAATTAAGTCATGTTAATGCTGCTATCTGTTTGAGTCGGGCACAATGTTTGCACTTCATTCAATGTTTTTTTTTTTTTCTTAAACTGGAACGAGAATTCACAAAACGTAAATTTGGAGACGAGTTGATTTTTTTTTTTATGGAAAGTGAAGTCCCATTGTTGTTGAAGCCCTTGGGAAGATGATACTTTTATCTCCATCAATCCTCTTTTTAGGTGTCAAGAAATAGACTAAGTCATGTTAATGCTGCTATCTGTTTAAGTAGGGCAAAAATGTTTGCACTTCATTCCATGCTATTTTAAAACTGGAACGAAAATTCCTGGAGAATCGGTAACTTTGAATGAAAGATTGGTTGCCACTATTACACCAGTTACAACTATTTCATAAATGCCAAGATTCTTTGTTGCACTTCATTCCATGTTATCTCACCATTATCTTTGGGATACTTTATAACTTGGGAGTATAATTACTATCATCAGATTTGCTTATTTTATTACTATCTGCCAACAACTTGTTTTCAACTACTTGTGCACTTCCTTCATGATTTCTTGATTGATCAAGTCCTAACCTACATTTTAAATCAGGGATTTCTAGTAATTGCTTAGGGAGCTTGCATCATTTGTTGTAGAAAATTTGTGTCCTATAGCCCCATTTGGTTTCAATTTGTTTTGTATATCAAGTTTAATGCATAAACCCCATAGTTCATTGCTGATTTAAACTTGAATGTAAGTTGAAATTAAAACACTAGAAGCAAACACTACTTTTTCACTTTCACTCTCAGCTGATAAATTTCACAAATATAAACACAATTTGGACACTGATATTTGGTCAATCAGGCCCTGGAAAAACCTAGAAGGTAAAACCAGTAGGAAGTGGACTTTTATTTGCTTTTATCTCAGAGAATTTAGAGCATTAAATACAACAGAGGAGTACTTATCTCCCTCCTTGGAATTCAGTGCAGTTCCTTGAATTTTGTGCCACTGCCTGGAAATTCATGCGACAGTCCAGACTTCTGCCTTGAATTTTTGTGCCACTGTTCAGACTTTCCAGACCTTGGAATTCTTGCCACAGT
>APFE031634215.1:12320-23269 GCA_000404065.3 Pinus taeda
AGACAAGTGTTCTAGTCTCTATGGTGTTTATGAGGCTAAGGAACATATTATCTCCAAGACCTAGAAAATGTTTCGCAAGAAACACAATAGAAATACCTTAAGTAGATTAATTAGTCAATTATTAAAATTTCCCTAAGTCTAACTTAGGAAAACTGGTTAATTGAATCAAATTAATTGAGGAAAATCGTTTTTTCTCTAGAAACTTCTTAAAAAGTCACTTGATGGAGTCAAGATGATCTTAGCCATCGATTGTGATTAGATCATGGTTGTTGATTGCTCAACGAGAGATTATAAGAGCAATTTGATGGGGTTGGAGAGACACATTTGAGTAGTTCGACTTCCCAGTTGTAGTGATTCAACAGGAACTCGTTTCAGTGAGCTAGCACTGGATCTATCACCCGCAGGCAGAGCGAGTGGTCCAAAAGTAGTGCTAGGGGCAATTTGACTCGTAGGAAGTGATTTCCAAAGGTTGTACCATTTTTCCAGAGCAGGCAGTGCAAATTTTGGTAGGCAGTGCGAATAGCCAAGAGGAGTGCAACTTGCTTGGGAGAAGCCAGATCTTTTTGCAGAGGATATTTTATATGACTAGACTATTTTTCCAATGGAGATTATTATTTGTCGAAGCTTTGCCATCATTAGGCAAGCAAATCATTGTACTCTTAAATTGTTTAAGATTAATAATAAAACCCTCATTTGTTGCACTAGTTTTCTCGACATTGGGGTTTTTCCACGGACTATTTTCCAATAATCTTGGTGTCGAAATTTCATGTGTGCATTATTTTCTTAGTTCGAGTATTTATTTTTTGTGAAGATTGCAATAATGAATTAATCATTATTTGCCAAATTAAAATTTCGAAGACAAATAATCTCCAATAGGTAGAAGATTAAATTTCAGTTATTGAAATTGTGGAAATTTCACATGGGATCGGAGTTGATCTAGGCGCAAAGGGTTTGAGTTAAATCAACAGAGGGATACGAAGAGACAGCACATGAGGGTTTCACCCAATTTGATTTTTCTTTAGATTTCTCTAGTTTATTTGAGTTCGCAAATTTTCCAAAGATGTCCACAACAAGATTGAGAGATCAGGACAAGTTGGATGGAGCCTCGAACTTTGGAGTCTGGAAGGCCAGGATGCTATTCCTATTGGACGAGTATGGTCTGAAAGAGTTTTGTGAAAATTTATAAATAGAAATCCAAATGTAGTGATTAATATTATTTCATCTGCTTATTAACTCAGAAATAAGTTATTCACAGTGTTCTTATGACAAATATCGAAATAAATTCTACTACAACCCTCACAATTAAAAATAATGCGGAAAGTAAATGTAAAGAAAAATACTAGCACAAATACAATCACAATGACATAAGATATTTTGGACAATTGTCCCTGGAAAAACCCAATGTGGGAAAATCGGTGCAACAAATGAGGGTTTGTTTATTATTCTTTAGTGAAATCTCACGTACAAGTTACATCCAATAGAACAAAAGTGAGAAAATTTACAGATGCTTCCTGACAAATCCTTGATCCTGGAGAAGTACTCCTTTTCCCTTTGAGTCCTTTTGCATCCCTCTATGTCAATTTTCCCACACTAACTCGGCGTCAAACTGCTCACATAGTGTTGATTTGGGGTAGCATCGGATGTGCTCTAGCCATGAAAATTGGTGGAGAGGCTAAAGCACATGAGATCTCCAAGGCCCAGAAATGGTTTGGGAAGATTCTACCCGGTTTGGGAGATATTAAAATAATTAATATTCCTAATGGAGTTCCTAAGTCTAGACTTAGGAAAAATAAAATATTAATGGCTATTAATATAAAACTGAGTTAGAAGGTTCCAAAAGACATGGATCAAGCCAAATATAATCTTAGCCATTGATTAGAGATGTAATATTAGTCGTTGAAGGACCAATAGGAAAAGTATAACAGGAGGCTTGAGCATCAGTTGGAAAAAACACCAGAGTGATAAGTCATTCGATTTTCTAGAGCGAGGTTTGCTAAGAAAAGTCAAATCAGTGATTAGTTTGCAGCGAGGGGCAATGAGTACTAGACAAAGAGACAACAATAGTGTTGAGAGACCAGTGTAGAGGCAGACACAGAATCCAGAGCAGGCCATGCAGAGGCTAGTTGAGACAACGCAGAGGCTAGAAGGGCCTACGTCATCCGCATAGAGGGCAACAGGAGTGATGCAGAAGGCCGTAGAGGCTGTGCAATGTCTCAGAGGACTGACACAGAGGGTTTTGAGGTTGACACAGAGGCCAGGAGGGGTGACGCAGTGTTTCAGTTGTGCTAGAGAGGTTTCTGTGGGGCAGATTTTCTGAATATCTGCTTCCAAATAAAGAGGTATTACTGCTGGTTATTTTTCTCTATCGGGTGAGCCAGCTTGGCACCCAGTTGCACTCAAGCCTCAAGGATATACTGCATAATAAATAACCCTCAGAATTGCTACACCGGTTTTCCCAAGTTGGGTTTTTCCGAGAAGGAGTTTTGCAAAAAATAATGGTGTCACTTCTGTGTTTGCTATTTCTTTTAGCTATTGATCTGTAGATGGTTGAGGCTGTATTGTGTTTATTTCGATGTTTATATGTTTAAATAACTTGTTTGTAACTAACAAGTAGGAGAATAAACCAAAAGAATACAGATAAAATTTCTAACAATTAGACTTGAAAATTTCAACACACAGTCCCAACGTCAACCTACCTCTGTGTTGCTTCTTTCTGGGTCACAGCTTCTGCATTGTCTCTCTCTGCTCTGCGTCTTCTTGCCTTGCACTCTTGACTGATGCTGATGCCCTCTCTTTCTTTCTCACCTGTAACTCTTCCTTTGATTCAATTTTCTCTTGCCGAACTTCAACCAATGAGAAAATCAATCTTACTCAAGTAACTGAGTATTTGCCTCTGATGTATTTTCAAGTACCCCTCAAGCCTCCTTTTATAATCCTCTTGTTGATCAATCAACGGCCCAGATTAGATCTTAATCAATGGCTAGGATCATATTGACTTGATCTCTGCCTGCTTCTAGAAGTTGCACCCACAATTTAGATTAATACCCATTAACTATTTTAATTTCTTGAGTTTAGACTTAAAGCCCCATTAAAAATAATTATTTATTTTAATAAAACTGTCTCCGAGTGGAATTTCCCAAAACGATTTTTGGGTATTGGAGAATGCATGTGTCTAATCTTCCCTGCAAAATTTGAGAAAAACGATTTTTGGGTATTGGAGAATGCATGTGTCTAAGCTTCCCTATAAAATTTGAGACTTAGAGCACATCCGATGCTACCAGAAATTAACACTCTCTCTTAGCGAGGAATGTGCTCTAGTAATGCAACCTGCTGAAGCATTGCCCTGTTCTGTAACATCTCCTTCTGCGCTTGCTGATGTTTGACATCTTGTCCAGCAACTACTGCGCAATTGCTGCATCTGTACTACTGCTGACCATGCCATTTGTCAACACTGCGTCTGTATTGCAACTCCCTCTGCCACTGTAACTAAGAAATCACCTGTTTCTGCTACTGAAACGGACTCTCTACCATACCCATCTGCACTCTAAACTGAATGAACTTAGCTCTTCCTAGAGCCTTTGTGAGTATGTCAGCTACTTGATCTCCTATGGGGACATATTGTAGCTGTACTGCCCCACGCTGAACACAGTGTCTGATAAAGTGACATCTGATATCAATGTGTGTCGACCAATCATGAAGTACTGGATTCTTAGAGAGTTTGATACAACTCTGATTATCATAGTAAACCCTGGTCGCTTCTATCCTTTTTTCTGAACAAGCTCACAAGAAGTTTTTTGAGCCATATCGCTTTGCATGTAGTTGTGCTAGCTGCCATATATTATGCTTCCGCTAAGCTCAGAACTACCGATTTCTGCTTCTGGCTGCACCAAGATATCATCCTTGATCCAACATTGAAGTAGTACCTTAAGGTACTTTTTCGGTCTACTGAACTACCTGCCCAATCTGCATTTGTGAACCCATTCAATCTAACGTCCTCTCCTCTGGAGTATTTAAACCCATATCCGACTTTTCCACGCACATATTTAAGAATGTGTCTAGCTGCCGCCCAATGCACCCGTTTTGGTTCCACCATGAATTGACTAAGAGTGTTGATAGCAAAGCAAATGTCCGGCCTAGTGTTGACCAGATACATGAGTGACCCAATGAACTATCTGTACAAAGTGGGGTCCACTTCCTTGTCTCCCGATGCATCTATTTTCTTCCAATTGGTGATCATGGGAGTAACCATTGGTCGACAATCCTACATTCTGGATCTCTTCAGAATCTCTGTAGCATTGTTGGAAACACTAAGAGGGGGGTGAATCAATATTTCTTTTCAATTGTTACTTTTACTAGTTAGATCACTTATATTTAGAACACAAAATGAACAATAGAAATAAAATGCTTTAATTAATATAATCTTTATAATGAATCAAGTATAATATGAGTAGGGCTCAACCCTTGATGAAGACACCCAGGCTCCAACCTGTTGATTTGGGGTAGCATCAGATGTGCTCTAGCCACAAAGATTGGTGGAGAGGCTAAAGCACAGGAGATCTCCAATACCTAGAAATGATTTGGGCAGATTCTAAACAGTTTGTGAGATATTAAAATAATTAATATTTTTAATGGAGTCCCTAAGTCTAAACTTAGGGAAAATAAAATATTAATGTGAATTAATATAAAACTGTGTTAGAAAGGTCCAAAAGTCATGGATCAAGCCAGAGTTAATCTTAGCCGTTGATTAGGGACTTAATCTTGACCGTTGAATTGTCAACAAGAAAAGTAAAAGACGAGGCTTGAGGGTCACTTGGAGAACACACCGAGTTGATGAAGATTTCGATTTTCTAGGGTAGGGTTTGACAAGGAAGTCGAAAGACTGATCAGAGTTGCAGCGAATATAGATGTAGAGAGGCAGAGATAGTACCAGGAGGATCAGCGCAAAAGCCTGGAGAGAGGGACACAGAGCCAGCCAAAGGTTCACGCAAAGCCATCCAGGGCTCACGCAGAGGCAGCCAGGAGCTGTGCAGTGCCTCAAAGAGCTAATTTGGGTGACATAGAGGCTCTAAGGGCTGACACAGGGCGAGCTAGGGTGACGCTGGGCAGATGCTGGGCTAGAAAGTGTTGACGCAGTACCTAGAGGCTGACGCTGGGGTTTTCGTGGGGTAGATTGGAGTTGGAAGCTGTTGGAGTGTTTATCTGGGGTTTCAGCCCGAACATCTATCTTCGACTGAGAGGTACTACTGTCAAGATTATTCTCTGTTGGGTGAGCCAGTTTTGGCACCCAGATTGTATTCTGAAACTGCTTAATAATTAAAACCCTCAATTTCACCGATTTTCCCGCATTGGGTTTTTCCGGGGACATTGGTCCGAAAGCAATAGTGTCACTTGTGTGCTTGTTTTGTTCCCTTCAGTGGATGATCTATAATGTGTTGAGCATGTACTTGTATTTATTTTTAGTATTTATATGGTAAATAACTTGTTAATAAATCAGAAAAGTACATGAAGGGTTTCAAGGACCATGTAGTACCACAAATTGCCGAGAAGAATACAGCAAATAAGATGTGGGAGGCCCTAACAAAGTTGTATCAGCATACTTCTATGCAGAGGAAGATGCTACTAGAGAATCAATTGCGGTCATACCAGATGCATAAGGGAGAACAGATTGACACCTTCCTCGGTCGATTGAAGGAGGTCCGGGATCAGCTGACTTCCAGAGGGGCCACACTGGATCAAGAATTGATGGTGAAAACAACCCTGAATGCAGTCTTTGAAGACTGGGAGGGGTTTGTTCAGAGCATACTGGGCAGGGCGACCCTTCCAGATTGGGAGGAAATGTGGGCGGCCCTTCGCCAAGAAGAGATCAAAAGGCTGACTAAGGTAGGAAGCAACAACAAGGGGCTCAGAATCAAGAAGGAGGAGGTGGATGCTGCCCTAACATCTGAGGGAAAGCAGGAAAAACGAAAGAAGGACCTCTCCAAGGTCAAATGCTTCCATTGTGGGGAACTGAGTCATTATGCGACCCAATGTCCAAGGAAGAAGAGCAAGGGAGAGGCTTCCGAGACCAGGGCTGTGCCAACAAGGGCAGAGAAGGAAGTGGAGACAGATGATGATTGTGCCATAAGTGCTCACACGCCACTTGAGCGGAAGTGGGGAGACATCGAGCTGTAGTCAGAGGGACTACAGGCGATGAGGGGTAGGATCCTTGAGTTACCCAGCCTCTTGGATTATACCTTGCTATGAGAGCCTCGAAGAGGAGTAGTAGTACTGGCGGATGTCAGCAGAGGCGGATGCGGATGGAGCGACAGAGGGAGGTACAGTGCAGGATTCCCGGGACAGTGCGAGGCTAACAGGCTGCAACAATGTGAGTGGCACAAGAGTGTTGCACCAGTGCAGGATGGCACATAGAGGTGTGCAACGGTGCGAGATGCAGGGAGTTGTTGCAGCAGCACATAGGTTAGAGAGGAAGCACTTGTTAGTGACAGAGGGAACTTCAACATCGGGAGTGTTTCTAGCCTGACAGAGATGTTAGAGTTGGGAGATCAGTTACTTATTTCTCAGTAACCGAGTTGCAGTGCAACAGTTAGTATTGGCAGTGCTATGGGCAACGCGATGCACCATGATGAGAGGGGATGCAGTGCAGATGCAACAGTGGCAGTGGCAGGGCCATGGGTAGCAGCACAGATGCAGAGGGCGCTGTCGTACAGATGCAATAGTGGCAGTGGCAGGGCCATGGGCAGCAGTACATGATGCAACAGTGCAGAGGATGTTGGGCGAGGAGTCCTAGCATTAGCATAGGGACCAATGTCGGATGATCAGGGTGATACTCAGTGAGGAGTATTACAAGAGCACAGTCCTCGCTAAGAGGGAGTGTTGATTTGGGATAGCATCGGATGTGCTCTAGCCATGAAAATTAGTGGAGAGGCTAAAGCACATGAGATCTCCAATACCCAAAAATGGTTTGGGCAAATTCTAAACAATTTTTGAGATATTAAAATAATTAATATTTTTAATGGAGTCCCTAAATCTAAACTTAGGGAAAATAAAATATTAATGTAAATTAATATAAAATTGTGTTAAAGGGTCCAAAAGTCATGGATCAGGCCAGAGTTAATCTTAGCTGTTGATTAGGGACTTAATCTCGGCTGTTGAATTGTCAACGAGAAAAGTATAAGAGGAGGCTTGAGGGTCACTTGGCGAACACACTGAGTTGATCAAGATTTCGATTTTCTGGGGTAGGGTTTGTTGAGAAAGTCGAAAGAGTGATCAGAGCTGCAGTTGGGGGTTAGTGAATACAGACGCAGAGAGGCAGAGATAGTACCAGGAGGATCAGTGCAGAAGCCAGGAGAGAGGGACACAGAGACAGAGGTTCATGCAGAGCCAGCCAGGTCTCATGCAGAGGCAACCGGGAGCTGTGCAGTGCCTCAAAGAGCCAATGTGGGTGATGTAGAGGCTTTAAGGGCTGACATAGTGCCTCCAGAGGCTAACACAGGGCAAGCTAGGGTGACGTTGGGCAGACGTTGGGCCAGAAAGAGCTGACGCACTCTGTAGAGGCTGGTGCTGGGGTTTTTGTGGGGCAGATTGGAGCTGGGATTTGTCGGAGTGTTTATCCGAGGTTTCAGCTGGAACATCTATCTCCGACTGAGAGATACTACTGCCGAGATTATTCTCTGTTGGGTGAGCCGGTTTTGGCACCCAGATTGTATTTTGAAATTGCTTAATAATTAAAACCCTTAGATAGTTGCACCGGTTTTCCCGCATTGGGTTTTTCCGGGGACATTGGTCCAAAAACAACGGTGTCACTTGTGTGCTTGTTTTGTTTCCTTCAGTTGATGATCTGTAATGTGTTGAGCATGTACTTATATTTATTTTCAGTAGGCAAAAATAAATTAGAAAAGTACATGAAGGGTTTCTAACAGTTAGACGTAGAAATTCCAACACGACCTGGAATGTGCCAAGCACCTACTTGAAATTTAGTGAGGCTTCGACCCTATCTTATCCAAGGCACCAACCTTGTGTTTAGGAGGACCAACTCCAAGGACACCAATCCTATAGCTTTGCTTTGTCAAGATATGTTTGATTGTACTTCAAGGCTCCCAAAGTCTTCTTCACCGAGCCTTGTCAATCTTCAGCTTCACTGTAATCTCCACACTGCATCATCAAGGACAACCTTGTCAATTAGAAGGTGTCACCACTGTTCTTCATTGTACCCAAACAAAATCGTCAAGGTCACCTCATGATGGCTTCAATAAGATTTTCCAAGAGTGACTTAATGGGCTTCTTCAAGAGTGTCTTTAATGGGCTTCTTCAAGAGAGTCTTCAATGGGTTTCTCCAAGAGTGTTCTTCAAGATCTAATACTTCTCTTGTGCAAATCCCCAAATGTTCCACTGTTCAAGGTCTTCAAGTTCTTCAGCTTGCACAAGTCTCCAAGGTTCACAACTATAGGCCTCCAAAAGATGCAAAGAGTGTTCACAAGGGAGCAGCTCCAAAACTGAGATCAAGTCTATCAAGGTTGCCTTTCAATTTTGCTTCCACAAATCTTCTCTACAAGTCAGATCCAAAACTGCCTGAAAGACTGCTTTCAAAGTGGTGACCAAGTCTACCCAAGATATCCTCTAGAAGGCTTATCCAAAAATGTTGATCCAACCTGCTTCAAGATTGCTCCAAGAATTTTCAACATGCTTCAATGATGCTCCATGGATGTCTTTAAGTCTGCTCAATAAAGGCTGCTCCAGGAGTCCTCGACTCATCTCCTCAAACTACCGTCCAACCACCTTGACTTTCCACAGGTTTGGTTCCTTCTTCAAGTTGTCACAGGGTCGAGAGAAGTGTCACTACAGGACTGTCCACATCTTCATGACTGTCCTTCAAGGATAGTACACCATTGAGCCTAAAAGTTGTGTCTCTAGGGAGATTGGTCGCATGTCTGAAGGTGTACTCCTTCCACAAGACTGCATTTAGAAAAGAGGCTCTGCAATCCTGTTACCACAGGTCGGAGTCAAAATCCACCACTGTACTGTCTAAACACGCAGCTACAGGTGACTGTAACTATCACAAGTTGCTGTCTGCAATTACAGTGCCACAGGTCCGAATTTACAGGCCTCCACAGGTGTGTTATGTCTGCTACTGTTTTCTGTCCGAGCTTACAGCAATTCTGAGCTTAAAAATGCCCAAACAGTGCTCTAAAAACAATCCTCCTCAGCCTCTTTGCTGTTCTGTCCTCTTCTGCCTTTTATCTCTGAAATTTTCACTGAAATTGCTTGGTCAAATGAGTAGTCCGTACCTCCTTTTTATATGAGATTGACGTTAAGATGAATGGACATGTGTTATGGAGGGACGCCGACATGACAGACTGAGTGTAGGTCGACTAGCTTTAAAAAATAGGGTATATTAACTTAAAAGATTAATTTCTCTTAGACTACTAGGAGTTAGGAGGCAAGTGAGGGCTCATTAGAAAGAGGAAAGAGTCCTCTACAAGATAGTCAAGGAGTCATAATGAAATGATGTCTTCAAGATGTCAAAAATTAATTTTCTTTATGACTGTTTGGAATTTTTAGTGCAGAAAAAATGATTAGGACAGAAATAGGTTATTAGGGCTTGATGATTAGAACAGCAAGAGGTTATTAGTATGTCCCAAAGTGCTTTGTCATCATGTAAGTTATCCATGTCACCATGATAGTGTATCCGGCATCATGATAGTGAATTTAGCATTCATGTCATCATGATAGTCTAGCATCATGTATCCAATAATAGCGCAGTGATATGTCACCAACCATAGTGCAGCATTTATTAATTTTCCATTTGGAGATTTCCAAGTCCTTCATGTCATGTCTCCAATCATTGTCCATGTCATCAAGACCTCCATCAAGTGCCATCACGTATGACATCATCAAGTGTGGTCATTCATGTATAGTCCTTCAATATCAAGGGTAAGGACATCATCTGGGTTCTAGGTTTCTTCATCAAGAGTAAAAACATCATCATGATTTCTAAGGCTTCTTCATCACGAAAAAGGATACATGAGGTTATGGTGTCTTCATGGTTAGTTCAAGCATCTAGGACAAGACATCTTCTTAGTAGCTTGACTTCATAATGGCATCATTAATAGCTTGACATCTTCATTAATGGTATCCTTATCAAACAAGAGGGACTTGTCATCATGAGCAAGGACATCATCATAATATGCATCACAAGAATATTTGCCATCCCAAGAATTCCATATTGACATCAATGACAACCTAGATTAACAAGCATATCTTCCTTGCCCAAGGAAGATCTCCCCATTCTTCTGCCAAACTTCCAACCCTAGAAAATAATGCATCAACCCCATGTCCTTCATGTCCAATTTAGTTTCAAGATTCTTTTTGCAATCCTATATGAGCCTGGATGATCCTATTAGGAACAAGTCATCCACATATAATAATAGAATAACTGGCTCATTCTCTACCATCAAATAGTAGAGATTGGGATCAACATCACTTTTGACAAATCCCAACTGCTGCAAGTAACTATCAATTCGACCATACCATGCTTTGGGTGCCTGCTTGAGCCCATACAGGGCTTTCTTTAATTTGCAAACATGAGTTCTCTTCTCATGAGTTTCGAAGCCTTTGAGTTGTTCTATATATACCTCCTCTTCTATCACTGTGTTCAAGAATGTTGTTTTGATATCCATCTGGTGAATCTCCCATCCCATTTGAGCTGCTAGGGATATAACAGATCTGATAGAGGTGTAACGGGCGACTGGGGCGAAGGTCTCTTCATAGTCTATTCCTTCTTTCTGAGCATACCCCTTTGCCACAAACCTAGCCTTGTACTTCTCTATACTACCATCTCCAGCATGTTAGCACTTGAGATTTCACCTAGGCTGAGATAGACAAACCTCAAAGCTACATCAAACCATTTCACCTCGTAGCTAGCCCTACGAGGTATGAGAAGGCTCTCTCCG